>JAQISU010000717.1:0-83955 GCA_029339505.1 Unio delphinus | reverse complement strand
CATGTTTGTACATTGCTGGGTTTCTTAGTACATGTTTGTACATTGCTGGGTTTCTTAGTACATGTTTGTACATTGCTGGGTTTCTTAGTACATGTTTGTACATTGCTGGGTTTCTTAGTACATGTTTGTACATTGCTGGGTTTCTTAGTACATGTTTGTACATTGCTGGGTTTCTTAGTACATGTTTGTACATTGCTGGGTTTCTTAGTACATGTTTGTACATTACTGGGTTTCTTAGCACATGTTTGTACATTGCTGGGTTTCTTAGCACATGTTTGTACATTGCTGGGTTTCTTAGTACATGTTTGTACATTGCCGGGTTTGACATTGCTGGGTTTCTTAGTACATGTTTGTACATTGCTGGGTTTCTTAGTACATGTTTGTACATTGCTGGGTTTCTTAGTACATGTTTGTACATTGCTGGGTTTCTTAGTACATGTTTGTACATTGCTGGGTTTCTTAGTACATGTTTGTACATTGCTGGGTTTCTTAGTACATGTTTGTACATTGCTGGGTTTCTTAGTACATGTTTGTACATTGCTGGGTTTCTTAGTACATGTTTGTACATTGCTGGGTTTCTTAGTACATGTTTGTACATTGCTGGGTTTCTTAGTACATGTTTGTACATTGCTGGGTTCTTAGCCATGTTTGTACATTGCTGGGTTTCTTAGCACATGTTTGTACATTGCTGGGTTTCTTAGTACATGTTTGTACATTGCTGGGTTTCTTAGTACATGTTTGTACATTGTTGGGTTTCTTAGCACATGTTTGTACATTGCTGGGTTTCTTAGTACATGTTTGTACATTGCTGGGTTTCTTAGTACATGTTTGTACATTGCTGGGTTTCTTAGTACATGTTTGTACATTGCTGGGTTTCTTAGCACATGTTTGTACATTGCTGGGTTTCTTAGTACATGTTTGTACATTGCTGGGTTTCTTAGTACATGTTTGTACATTGCTGGGTTTCTTAGTACATGTTTGTACATTGCTGGGTTTCTTAGCACATGTTTGTACATTGCTGGGTTTCTTAGTACATGTTTGTACATTGCTGGGTTTCTTAGCACATGTTTGTACATTGCTGGGTTTCTTAGTACATGTTTGTACATTGCTGGGTTTCTTAGCACATGTTTGTACATTGCTGGGTTTCTTAGTACATGTTTGTACATTGCTGGGTTTCTTAGTACATGTTTGTACATTGCTGGGTTTCTTAGTACATGTTTGTACATTGCTGGGTTTCTTAGCTACATGTTTGTACATTGCTGGGTTTCTTAGTACATGTTTGTACATTGCTGGGTTTCTTAGTACATGTTTGTACATTGCTGGGTTTCTTAGTACATGTTTGTACATTGCTGGGTTTCTTAGTACATGTTTGTACATTGCTGGGTTTCTTAGTACATGTTTGTACATTGCTGGGTTTCTTAGTACATGTTTGTACATTGCTGGGTTTCTTAGCACATGTTTGTACATTGCTGGGTTTCTTAGTACATGTTTGTACATTGCTGGGTTTCTTAGTACATGTTTGTACATTGCTGGGTTTCTTAGTACATGTTTGTACATTGCTGGGTTTCTTAGTACATGTTTGTACATTGCTGGGTTTCTTAGTACATGTTTGTACATTGCTGGGTTTCTTAGTACATGTTTGTACATTGCTGGGTTTCTTAGTACATGTTTGTACATTGCTGGGTTTCTTAGTACATGTTTGTACATTGCTGGGTTTCTTAGTACATGTTTGTACATTGCTGGGTTTCTTAGCACATGTTTGTACATTGCTGGGTTTCTTAGTACATGTTTGTACATTGCTGGGTTTCTTAGTACATGTTTGTACATTGCTGGGTTTCTTAGTACATGTTTGTACATTGCTGGGTTTCTTAGTACATGTTTGTACATTGCTGGGTTTCTTAGTACATGTTTGTACATTGCTGGGTTTCTTAGCACATGTTTGTACATTGCTGGGTTTCTTAGTACATGTTTGTACATTGCTGGGTTTCTTAGTACATGTTTGTACATTGCTGGGTTTCTTAGTACATGTTTGTACATTGCTGGGTTTCTTAGCACATGTTTGTACATTGCTGGGTTTCTTAGTACATGTTTGTACATTGCTGGGTTTCTTAGCACATGTTTGTACATTGCTGGGTTTCTTAGTACATGTTTGTACATTGCTGGTTTCTTAGCACATGTTTGTACATTGCTGGGTTTCTTAGTACATGTTTGTACATTGCTGGGTTTCTTAGTACATGTTTGTACATTGCTGGGTTTCTTAGCACATGTTTGTACATTGCTGGGTTTCTTAGTACATGTTTGTACATTGCTGGGTTTCTTAGTACATGTTTGTACATTGCTGGGTTTCTTAGTACATGTTTGTACATTGCTGGGTTTCTTAGCACATGTTTGTACATTGCTGGGTTTCTTAGTACATGTTTGTACATTGCTGGGTTTCTTAGTACATGTTTGTACATTGCTGGGTTTCTTAGTACATGTTTGTACATTGCTGGGTTTCTTAGTACATGTTTGTACATTGCTGGGTTTCTTAGTACATGTTTGTACATTGCTGGGTTTCTTAGTACATGTTTGTACATTGCTGGGTTTCTTAGCACATGTTTGTACATTGCTGGGTTTCTTAGTACATGTTTGTACATTGCTGGGTTTCTTAGTACATGTTTGTACATTGCTGGGTTTCTTAGCACATGTTTGTACATTGCTGGGTTTCTTAGTACATGTTTGTACATTGCTGGGTTTCTTAGTACATGTTTGTACATTGCTGGGTTTCTTAGTACATGTTTGTACATTGCTGGGTTTCTTAGTACATGTTTGTACATTGCTGGGTTTCTTAGCACATGTTTGTACATTGCTGGGTTTCTTAGTACATGTTTGTACATTGCTGGGTTTCTTAGTACATGTTTGTACATTGCTGGGTTTCTTAGTACATGTTTGTACATTGCTGGGTTTCTTAGTACATGTTTGTACATTGCTGGGTTTCTTAGTACATGTTTGTACATTGCTGGGTTTCTTAGTACATGTTTGTACATTGCTGGGTTTCTTAGTACATGTTTGTACATTGCTGGGTTTCTTAGTACATGTTTGTACATTGCCGGGTTTCTTAGTACATGTTTGTACATTGCTGGGTTTCTTAGTACATGTTTGTACATTGCTGGGTTTCTTAGCACATGTTTGTACATTGCTGGGTTTCTTAGCACATGTTTGTACATTGCTGGGTTTCTTAGTACATGTTTGTACATTGCTGGGTTTCTTAGTACATGTTTGTACATTGCTGGGTTTCTTAGTACATGTTTGTACATTGCTGGGTTTCTTAGTACATGTTTGTACATTGCTGGGTTTCTTAGTACATGTTTGTACATTGCTGGGTTTCTTAGTACATGTTTGTACATTGCTGGGTTTCTTAGTACATGTTTGTACATTTCTGGGTTTCTTAGTACATGTTTGTACATTGCTGGGTTTCTTAGTACATGTTTGTACATTGCTGGGTTTCTTAGTACATGTTTGTACATTGCTGGGTTTCTTAGTACATGTTTGTACATTGCTGGGTTTCTTAGTACATGTTTGTACATTGCTGGGTTTCTTAGTACATGTTTGTACATTGCTGGGTTTCTTAGTACATGTTTGTACATTGCTGGGTTTCTTAGTACATGTTTGTACATTGCCGGGTTTCTTAGTACATGTTTGTACATTCCGGGTTTCTTAGTACATGTTTGTACATTGCTGGGTTTCTTAGCACATGTTTGTACATTGCTGGGTTTCTTAGCACATGTTTGTACATTGCTGGGTTTCTTAGCACATGTTTGTACATTGCTGGGTTTCTTAGTACATGTTTGTACATTGCTGGGTTTCTTAGTACATGTTTGTACATTGCTGGGTTTCTTAGTACATGTTTGTACATTGCTGGGTTTCTTAGTACATGTTTGTACATTGCTGGGTTTCTTAGTACATGTTTGTACATTGCTGGGTTTCTTAGTACATGTTTGTACATTGCTGGGTTTCTTAGTACATGTTTGTACATTGCTGGGTTTCTTAGTACATGTTTGTACATTGCTGGGTTTCTTAGTACATGTTTGTACATTACTGGGTTTCTTAGCACATGTTTGTACATTGCTGGGTTTCTTAGCACATGTTTGTACATTGCTGGGTTTCTTAGTACATGTTTGTACATTGCCGGGTTTACATTGCTGGGTTTCTTAGTACATGTTTGTACATTGCTGGGTTTCTTAGTACATGTTTGTACATTGCTGGGTTTCTTAGTACATGTTTGTACATTGCTGGGTTTCTTAGTACATGTTTGTACATTGCTGGGTTTCTTAGTACATGTTTGTACATTGCTGGGTTTCTTAGTACATGTTTGTACATTGCTGGGTTTCTTAGTACATGTTTGTACATTGCTGGGTTTCTTAGTACATGTTTGTACATTGCCGGGTTTCTTAGTACATGTTTGTACATTGCTGGGTTTCTTAGTACATGTTTGTACATTGCTGGGTTTCTTAGCACATGTTTGTACATTGCTGGGTTTCTTAGCACATGTTTGTACATTGCTGGGTTTCTTAGTACATGTTTGTACATTGCTGGGTTTCTTAGTACATGTTTGTACATTGTTGGGTTTCTTAGCACATGTTTGTACATTGCTGGGTTTCTTAGTACATGTTTGTACATTGCTGGGTTTCTTAGTACATGTTTGTACATTGCTGGGTTTCTTAGTACATGTTTGTACATTGCTGGGTTTCTTAGCACATGTTTGTACATTGCTGGGTTTCTTAGTACATGTTTGTACATTGCTGGGTTTCTTAGTACATGTTTGTACATTGCTGGGTTTCTTAGTACATGTTTGTACATTGCTGGGTTTCTTAGCACATGTTTGTACATTGCTGGGTTTCTTAGTACATGTTTGTACATTGCTGGGTTTCTTAGCACATGTTTGTACATTGCTGGGTTTCTTAGTACATGTTTGTACATTGCTGGGTTTCTTAGCACATGTTTGTACATTGCTGGGTTTCTTAGTACATGTTTGTACATTGCTGGGTTTCTTAGTACATGTTTGTACATTGCTGGGTTTCTTAGCACATGTTTGTACATTGCTGGGTTTCTTAGTACATGTTTGTACATTGCTGGGTTTCTTAGTACATGTTTGTACATTGCTGGGTTTCTTAGTACATGTTTGTACATTGCTGGGTTTCTTAGCACATGTTTGTACATTGCTGGGTTTCTTAGTACATGTTTGTACATTGCTGGGTTTCTTAGTACATGTTTGTACATTGCTGGGTTTCTTAGTACATGTTTGTACATTGCTGGGTTTCTTAGTACATGTTTGTACATTGCTGGGTTTCTTAGCACATGTTTGTACATTGCTGGGTTTCTTAGTACATGTTTGTACATTGCTGGGTTTCTTAGCACATGTTTGTACATTGCTGGGTTTCTTAGTACATGTTTGTACATTGCTGGGTTTCTTAGTACATGTTTGTACATTGCTGGGTTTCTTAGCACATGTTTGTACATTGCTGGGTTTCTTAGTACATGTTTGTACATTGCTGGGTTTCTTAGTACATGTTTGTACATTGCTGGGTTTCTTAGTACATGTTTGTACATTGCTGGGTTTCTTAGTACATGTTTGTACATTGCTGGGTTTCTTAGCACATGTTTGTACATTGCTGGGTTTCTTAGTACATGTTTGTACATTGCTGGGTTTCTTAGTACATGTTTGTACATTGCTGGGTTTCTTAGTACATGTTTGTACATTGCTGGGTTTCTTAGTACATGTTTGTACATTGCTGGGTTTCTTAGTACATGTTTGTACATTGCTGGGTTTCTTAGTACATGTTTGTACATTGCTGGGTTTCTTAGTACATGTTTGTACATTGCCGGGTTTCTTAGCACATGTTTGTACATTGCTGGGTTTCTTAGCACATGTTTGTACATTGCTGGGTCTCTTAGCACATGTTTGTACATTGCTGGGTTTCTTAGCACATGTTTGTACATTGCTGGGTTTTTTAGCACATGTTTGCACATTGCCGGGTTTCTTAGCACATGTTTGTACATTGCCGGGTTTTTTAGCACATGTTTGTACATTGCCTTGTATAGGATTTTATATCGATATAGCTTAGACAGACCGCTCCAGTGGCCTAGTTGTTATAGGGTCCGCATCGTATGTGGTAGGTCGCCGGTTCGATCCCCGGCGAGTCACACTAAAGACATATCAAAATGGTAATAACAGATGCCTCGATAGGCGTTCAGCATTACGAGGTTGGTATTAGGACTGGTCTGCCTGGTATCAGGATAATGTGACTCGTTGGGACATCTTGCTACATTTCTGCAACATGATGCCTTAGTGCGAGACGTCACTATAAACTGCCACATACATCGTAGAAATACGACTGAAAAATTGTTAAAGCTACGTTAAAAAACCAAATCACACACACACACACACACACACACACACACACACACACACTTATTATCCAATGTATGAAAACCCCAATAAATGAGTGCTTCTGTGACATTTTTCTAGATACGTTATTTCAAACTGAATTATAAGGCTCGCATGAATTTACAGAACACAATGGTATACGACAAATAAAAATAAATATCTGCACCTGTTACACAACCAAAGATTATTGATGGCTTACAGCCAATAAAGAAATAATTTATCAGATTGCTTATAAAAGCCAGATTATTAAACTAACAATGATGCCAAAAAATCTTACTACTGCCTTTCGGACACCATTCTCTCTGAGCGATCTTTGCAAACCTTTCGCTCAACGGTAACATTTCTCCGACCTTTGAGTATATTATTTCAAGTGTTGTTTTTAAACTAATACTGGAGATTTGTCAAATAGCCAACTATCGGCGTTGTTATGTTCAACACTTTCCAACATATTTTTATCATTTTGGGGCATCTTTTTCTTTGTTGATATCCTTTTTCATGTCCTCTTTATATTTGTAATATGTTTCAACGCCTGAATGTCGTTTACTATTTTCACGACCTCTCTGAATACCGTTGAGTTTATTACAATATAGCTTTGTGTCATTATTTGTGTAGTTCTGAACATTTGCAATTGCTTTGTCCTCACCAGACTTAATCTGGTTGAATGGTATTCTGACGAGTGAATATTTTAGTCATATAGCTTTGTCCAGAAATCAAACGTGGTGTGAACTTAATACTTTCTTCTTGACTGGTACAGGCAACATTCATTCATCGAATTTAGCAGTTTT
Organism: Unio delphinus; assembly: GCA_029339505.1. NCBI lineage: Eukaryota > Metazoa > Mollusca > Bivalvia > Unionida > Unionidae > Unio > Unio delphinus. The sequence continues at coordinate 76,743 of JAQISU010000717.1, read as the reverse complement.
CCGGGTTGAGGTCGTTTAGAAAAGACCTCCCCACTGAGAACTCATTAGTTTTTATGATGTAGAAAAATAATCAATCGGAACATACTGTTCTACTGTGCATTAGAATCTGCTATTTACGACAGGAAACCGGTAAATTACACAATGGAATCAATAAGAAGGGACTTAGCAGATACCGTTGATGTTCCCATTTTGGCAATTGTGAGGCAGTTGTACTGGCGAAATGTGCATGGAAACCATAAATTGACTGACCTAAGGTATTGGAGTTTAAATAGTTTCCTGTATTTGGGGACAGTTGTATATTTTCCACGACGTGAACTGCTGGCGGTACGGGAACCTGATGCAGCGAAACCATGCAGCTGTGCGGTTTATAGATATTTTGACAATTTGGAGATTTGTGATCCTGCATTGATTAGAGTAAAATGTATGTAGAGAACTGACTCGTCGGGCTTTCTACTTTACAACTGAAGTTTTATGGAAGTCTTAGGAAATCTGGGGAAAACATGACTTCAAGCGCGAATCGTGCCAGGGTTTGACACCGAGCAGTCAAGTAGAGACCCCTGGTTTGTAACAATATCATACTATCAATATCACTGGTGTGATTTTGATCTGAAGTGGTTATTTGATTTTTCAATGTGTCCATTGTATATATTGGATTAATTTTAGCGACACAATGATTTCAGCGGGGTTCCAACTGTAAAAATTGACTCACAATACCCTTTTGATTTACCAGTGTGTTCATTATCACTTATAAGTCTATCACCAATTTATATATTAGTACTTATAAGTCTATCACCAGTATATTCATTAGTACGGATCAGTCTATCACCAATTTATCCATTAGTACTTATAAGTCTATCACCAGTATATTCATTAGTACGGATCAGTCTATCACCAATTTATCCATTAGTACTTATAAGTCTATCACCAGTATATTCATTAGTACGGATCAGTCTATCACCAATTTATATATTAGTACTTATAAGTCTATCACCAGTATATTCATTAGTACGGATCAGTCTATCACCAATTTATCCATTAGTACTTATAAGTCTATCACCAGTATATTCATTAGTACGGATCAGTCTATCACCAATTTATATATTAGTACTTATAAGTCTATCACCAGTATATTCATTAGTACGGATCAGTCTATCACCAATTTATCCATTAGTACTTATAAGTCTATCACCAGTATATTCATTAGTACGGATCAGTCTATCACCAATTTATATATTAGTACTTATAAGTCTATCACAAGTATATTCATTAGTACGGATCAGTCTATCACCAATTTATATATTAGTACTTATAAGTCTATCACTAGTATATGTATTAGTACTGCTCAGTTTATTAATCTTCAACAGTGTACATATCATCTTGTATCGGTCAGAGCGACTGGTAATAAAATAATACTTTAACATTCTCCCCCTATCAGGTTTCCGATTTTTGTTTAACCTGGTCACCTGATATCTTCTGTAGTTTGCATTTTAAATTTAGATATATACTATATTTCTAAGATAGAAGTACATTTTAAAATCTAAACCGTATGACCTATTTTATATTTAGGTGTTGCACAGGTATCAATTATAAAATATTTGAAGATGTTTATCCATACATTTTTGCTGTTTCTGTGGAAATCATAATTGTGTTGGAGTCTTGTCTGTGAATCTATGATAGGTGTTATTATATTCGTCGGCTTATTTATGCAATTTATCTCTTTATTTCTGGTCTTTTTGTGTAACGTATTTCAACACTCTTCTGGAGAATGTTGTTAGATCTTTCCATAATCTGTATTTTCATTCTCTTACAATCAATGTTATCGTTGCAAATTTCATCCTTTTCATCTGTCTCTCTTTTTGGTTTGCGTTCTTTGATAAAGGTGAAGTAGCAGAAGCATGTGGTAGATTGATGGAATATAGTTGATGATTACCAATCACGTCCTGTTGAGCTAATGGTAGGTTGTCCAAGATTAAGACCTCATTATAATGTAGCCCTGATATATTGGTAGGCATTCCATGGGTAAGACCTCATTATAAAGTAGCCCTGATATATTGGTAGGCATTCCATGGGTAAGACATCATTATAAAGTAGCCCTGATATATTGGTAGGCATTCCATGGGTAAGACCTCATTATAAAGTAGCCCTGAGATATTGGTAGGCATTCCATCGGTAATACCTCATTATCAAGTAGCCCTGAGATATTGATAGGCATTCCATGGGTAAGACCTCATTATAAAGTAGCCCTGAGATATTGGTAGGCATTCCATCGGTAATACCTCATTATCAAGTAGCCCTGATATATTGGTAGGCATTCCATGGGTAAGACCTCATTATAAAGTAGCCCTGATATATTGGTAGGTTTACCAGGTTTACGCCCCGATTATAAAGTAGCCCCCAATAGCTGAAATTAGTTTGATGTAAATCTGCATTAACGGAAGGTTACTGTCTCAAAAACATCATAACTTAAAAATATTTCGTATGCGTCTTGACTGGTTACAATTCATCTAATGGCTGAAATCCGATATCATTGACATTGCCTTAGAAGTAAAAATAATGGTGACCCCACCTAAACACGACTAGTAAGAGGTCATGACACGTCACGACAATGTTGTCGTTTTGAACAAAACTATCAAAATAATATCAATATGAATGAGTAATTTTAATGAATAGGGACTTTCCAATTGCTCGGAGGGCGTTGAATTTAAGCCTAGAGTTTGACATAAATGTGAATAATTGTATATAACAGTGATTATCATTTGGTTGTCGTCTATATACAACAGATCACAGATCTAATAAAAGAAATTTGAAACTCACCCAGTCTTTAATTGTAAATATTGTTATTTAATTACACCTGTCTAAACTACTGAAAAGTGATATTGTACTTTGACATCGAAAATGTGACCAATACCATCTTAATTTCACGTTACGCCCACATAACATATGATCAAAAAATCACTACATTGAACGATGAAGTGCTAATGACGAAAAGGACAACTTGCTTGATGAAACTAATTGCCATTGATAGGCACTATATAATTACAAGTTCTGAATTTCAAAAATTAGGCTTCAATACACGTATCACAAATTATGTGGTGTAAAATTACAAATAGTTTTTTTTAAAGAAATATAAGGGATTGGTTGCACTTTTAAAAAATGAAATACAAACACTGAATTATAAGGTTTTTCAAAATGATCTTTCGTTACTTTGTTATAGTGTTATATTTGGAGGCAAATAACTTTAATTACACAGCTACGGAATATATATAATGCATTGGTCGTATGACGAGAGAGACTTGTTTTTTGTTCATTTGTAATCAGAATAATTGATATGTACAGCTATCATATTTCTGTCTCAAGGTGAACTAGCATTATGCCATAGGGATAAAGGAAGACAGTCTGTCAGTCATGTCAGATGTTTTGAATGGGGAAGTTTGAGGAGGTAACTAGTTTAGCACTGGAAGAAGAAGGAGAATCTATCCTAGCAGGCCCGCACCTAGGAAATTCTGGGCCCCAGACAGCTGACAGAGTTCGGGCCCCTTCGTGTTTCAAATATGTGCGTATATGTGCCTATCTAGCTTGGGCCCCTGACAAGTGCCATGGTTGCCCCTCCCCCTAGGTGCGGGCCTGATCCTAGTGTGAAAATGAGGTTACCAAATCAAAACAAAACAGCAACACCACCACCAACAAAATAGATAGAATCGGTTAGCATATTCATTACGTTGCTGTTTTTCATTGCATGTTTCTCTGAACCGCAAGTTAGCGGTATGTTGCTCTGTCTGGCGCATTTTATTGCATACTCCTGAGTTGCATGAGAATGGCGTGCTATTCTGTCAGCCGGTTCTGGAATGTTGAATAGACCTCATAGGAGCTCCTGTATCACGTAAGAGCCGATTTACGGCTCCCGGAGCTGCGGTGGTCTTGTAGACTTTCAACCCAAAAATGGGTACTGGTTTAAATCTTGCTGTCAGATTACCCCATCGTTGATTATGCTTGTAGGTTAAAAAAGACGATCGAGTTAAAGTAATTTTGTTATGGGGAAGTATTTCTGAGTTGCTGACATTGACACCAAACTTTAAAACTCCGCGATTAAGATATGCATTAAAAACAGCAAACAACACAAACATAAAACAAACTCCTGTTTGTTGCTGTTGTTGTTGCTGTCCGGTTTAACGACATTTTTCAGCACAAGATATGCTATATATGGCGGCCAGTATAAATGGTAGAGGAAGAACCCGGGAAATCTCCATAGATAACCACCGACCCACGACAAGCTACTTGCAAGCTTTCTGACATACCCACATTAACTGAACATGCGACTAGGACCCATGCAGACAGAGGTGTACTAGCAGTGATCCATAACGGTGATCGCTTTAGATCATTCAGCCACTCGGGGATACACACACACACCTCTGAATTAAACGTGTCTCGTTTTTCTTTGCTTTCTTTTGTCGTCTGTACTTTGATTTGTACCTTACGGTCACTGAAACTCTTGACCTATTTCATGCAGGCAAAGAAATGATTTACTGACTAAATAAAACTGTAGGTTGAGATTGATAACCAGTCTGACACATACACTTGCTGTACGTCATAATGACAGTGAACAAAGCTTTATTGAACTTGTTTCATTGGTATTTGAACTTTTGGATATTGTACATGCATAGCGTATAATAAATAACATTTGGAAATTGTACAGACCTATCCAGACTAGCGTATAATAAATAACTTTTGGAAATTGTACAGACCAATCCAGGCTGGCGTATAATAAATAATGTTTGGAAATTGTACAGACCAATCTGGGCTAGCGTAAAACAAACAACTTTTGGAAATTGTACAGACCAATCCAGGCTAGCGTATAATAAATCATCATCATCACTGGCGACTTAGCCTCGGGAGACCATGAAGATAGCGCCCTTGGGGTGTCGTCTGTCTCTGGGTTGTTGGCATCGTCTGTTGTGGCTGTGCAGGCCTATGCGCGAGTGGCAGTCCCTCTTGCAGTTTGTGCAGACATAGTGGGAAGCCTGAGTTACTGTGGTTGCTGCCATGTGGCCCTTTCTTACACGTTTCTCTGCCACCAACTGCCCTCTCATCGTATCAGCGACTGATATACCCTTACATATTGCCAGTCTCCAGGTGCCTCGGTCCTCGGCCAGCACTTCCCAGCCATCAGGTGCGATGTCGCATGCCCTCTTGTCCCTCTTGCACACATCCTTGAAACGGAGTGAGGGGCGGCCGACTCTTCTCGTGCCAGTGGTCAGCTGTCCATATAGGATGTCCTTTGGCAGCCTCCCATCCTCCATGCGTCTGATGTGTCCCAGCCATCGAAGGCGATGTTTGCTCAGCAGGGAGAACATGCTGTGGGTATTTGCACGCTGCAGGATATCGCTGTGTAGGACAGGGTATTGCCAACTGATTTTCAAGATGTGTTTATGATGCGCATCCTATATACTAAATACATCTTTGACAACTCATCAACGTTGTTGGTTACCAAATTTTCAGTTTTTCTCCTACCGTAATGATGTCGTTTAAAAAGTTAATATGTGTCATTGGCGACAAACAATGATTATCAAGTCACTAAAAATAATAATTTTGAACAGGTTTTGCGTTTATTGAGTTATTTATCTGTCATACAAAGAGACATGGAGACACACACATATATACATATGGATATGCAATATTCTACTACAAGAAGGACAACTAAATATGTAATGGCATATACATTATCAATCTAACATTTTCTGATTAAAGGAAATTGTTTTCTAAAGAACGCGTCAAGCTGCCACGCCATATAGTGAATTAGAGAATAAAGGAGTATTGCTTAATAGAATATATATTAAGTCAAGAGATTTAAAAAAATAAACTTGATAATATATCACGAAAATTACATTTTTTATGTTATGTTTTCCTTGAGAAATTTCATAAACGCACATCCTACTTAGAAAATAACATCACTAGAAAAGAATCCACTCTTTCCCCAAAAAATATCACAAGACTGAAATGACGACCTAGTTGACTAAAATCCTTCCTTTTAAAACATTAATGAAAAGTTCTCATAAATTTAAAAAAAATCCAAACATTCCGCAATTTATTTTGCAATAAGATGGACAGTTTCAATTGACTACAAATTGTATGACTGTTAGTGCGTTGGTTTTATTTTTGTAAAGCGCCCAGCGGTTTGGCGCAGTCAAAACATGCCCGATCTTCACACTATGTGAATAGCAACTTTTAAGTACATTCGAAGCAAACGCAGTGAGAAACTTTTTTAGCCAATGAAATTGCTTATAACGAATGACGCTTTGACTTGTTCTAGGGCAGCGTGACAAAGTAATGCATTTGCTCAAGCGTTGTACCATTGCAGGAATGACAGACTAGATTGCGCGTTTGCAATACTTGTGTACGGCTAATTCGTATTGCCACACTAAATACTGTTTTATAAAATTATTGATTTACGTTTTGAAACGGACAAAAATATTTTCACTTAAACATTTGACATACACGCGCTCACATAGGTAAAACTATATACTGGCACTTTTGTCAAACATTTGAATTTGTGAGTTTGAATGAATTGAAGATTTTTCTTTACGTTGCAAGTATACGTGTTTTGGATAATGATAAAAATCGATAAAGATTGATGACATAAGAAATGTAATACTTGTCATTCACGTTTAATAGGTTTTCAAAGTCACAACTTGTGTTTAATTTATGTGAGTTGTAGTCATCACGCTTCACGTCATTGTTACTTTGATTCTAATAAAAAATATGTACAAGTGCCAGTCTAATGGTAAACGGTACCTATAGAGGTTAGTGCTTGTCGGCAAGGCGATGGGTGTCGTATAATCAGGGACCCTGGTTCGTATCTCGTAGAGTACGAATTAAATTTCCCTAAACTGTACGATAATGGTATTTATTCTTATTTATAAAAGTTATGTTACTGTTATCAACCATTATCCTGTTGAACCCAGTGTGTGTGTGTGTGTGTGTGTGTGTGTGTGTGTGTGTGTGTGTGTGTGTGTGTGTGATTTGGATTTGTAATGTAGCTTTAACATTCATATCGCTACAGTGTCTGCAGTTAATAGTGGTGTCGAGCATGGGGGCATCATGCCCCATCCAATCACATTATCCTTACACCAGATCGACAAGTCCTAACACTGACCTCTTAATGTCAATCGCTCTGTTAGGCAGTTGATAGTACCATTTGTTTTACAAGTCTTTGGTATGACTCAACCGGGTGACTAGGTCAACGACTCTGTCCTATAAGGAATTCATAATCTTGTATAAGTAGGTGTTCTTCATATACATATTTCTAGTGTTTGAATTTACCGTAGCATCATGAGGCTAAGACACTTCCAAATCTTCAAGGTAATTAATTAAACACCAATTCAGCAAAAATTGATGTAGTTGTGTTAAATTTAAGGTAATTAAACACCAATTCAGCAATAATTGATATAGTTGTGTTAAATTTAAAGGTAATTAATTAAACACCAATTCAGCAATAATTGATGTAGTGTTAAATTTCAGCTCTAAAGATCGCTAAACCTCTTTGTCCAAGGGTTTTTTTTTAAATATTTTTTATTTACGTATGCACTTGGTATTGGATCCATTACATTTCGTTAAAACAATTTCGATGAATACAAATTTTCATCGAATTCGAAGCTTCGTGTAGTGCTGTATTACGTTGAATACGACATTTAAAAAAAAAAATGCGACGTTTCGTCCAGTGCTGTATTACGTTGAATACGACATTTTTAAATAATGCGACGTTTCGTCCAGTACAGTATTACGTTGAATACGACATTTTTTAATAATGCGACGTTTCGTCCAGTGCAGTATTACGTTGAATACGACATTTTTAAATAATGCGACGTTTCGTCCAGTGCAGTATTACGTTGAATACGACATTTTTAAATAATGCGACGTTTCGTCCAGTACAGTATTACGTTGAATACGACATTTTTAAATAATGCGACGTTTCGTCCAGAGTGTTCATGCAATACGGCCACTACTGTTGCTGAAGCCAAATTTTCTACTTCCAGTGTGGATGGTTTTAAAATTAACAATCTAAGTCTTTAAATTATCATTCCATCAAATCGATCATCGACGTACAATTATCATTCCATCAAATCTATCATCGACGAACACATGATGAATAGCTGATGTTTAGTTTCTACTTTTGTTTACTTTTGGTCCGTGTTTTTAAATATGTTTCTAAAATAATCTTTGCACAAACCGTCATAATCTTGTCCTTGAAATTTGATTTCCACAACAATGATTACGATTTATGCTTCTTTTGAAAGGAAGTAAGACATGCTCTTCATGCAGGAAGGGATATTTGCATTATTAACAGAAAATTCATGAGCAACTTTACATGCAACATATGCAGCGATGATGATTGTCGACTGTGAGAAATAGACGATATTTCGCGCACGTGCAAATTTTGTGCAATGCATCTTCCAGTCTTCCAGACGCAATTTAGCTTGCTACATATGGTACAGCATTTACTTAGCAGGCACTTGCCGCAGAGCAAAATAACAAATAAGATTTGGTTGCATTTGCTGTTCAGTACAATGTTTACCATTGGAATGAGCCAGAATAGTCAGTGTATAATTAATATTTAAAAAGGATTTTTCAAAACTTTTATTTTAAGGACACTTTTGACACGTTTTTTGGATATATCATTTCGAAGTAATTGATGCTAAGTGTCATTCATACGGGAACACCGAGGCAAAGTTCTTAGTTATAATATTTTAAAAAAGCGGGAATGGAAGCCATGCCAAAAGTGATCATTTGTTTCTGTTTTATATGTATCTATTTTATATGTAAGCATAGCTCATACTGAAAAAGTACCTTTAACCTGTAGTCCAGACTTGTAATTTTCCCTCTCCTTTTATAGGTAGTTCGGTAGGAACACGATAGATAGATACATAGATATACAGACAGACAGACATACGGATGGATAGATAGATAGATAGATAGATAGATAGATAGATAGATAGATAGATAGATAGATAGATAGATAGATAGATAGATAAGGGAGTGAGGTATTGTTGACATTTCGAATCAAAAGGGGTTTTTAGCTACAGGGTCGCCATATTTGTTTGGGCCAGCCTATGTTTCCAATATGTGATGAAATTCACGATTATTGAAGGGGCCCCGAGTGGCCGAGTGGTCTAAAGCGTTGTCCGTTACGGACCACTGCCATCTCACCTCTGTCTGCGTGTGTTCGAGTCTAAGGTTATGTAGTTATGTGAGAAAGCTTGCCAGTAGCTTCTCGTGGGTCGGTGGTTCTTTCCGGGATTTGTCCGGTTTCTTCCTCCACCATAATACTGGCCGCCATGTATAGCATATATTGTGCTGAAAAATGGCGTTAAACCATAAAAACAAAACGATTATTGAAAACAAAAACTTCCGTAAATTTTGGGATTTGCATCTTTCTGAACACATTAATTTAAGAGTTCCTCCAATTTATTTGTTCAATTTGTTTTAGAAATATGAAAACTAAACATTTGAAAGCAGGGGACGCAGACGACACAGTTTGTACTGAAACTGACTATTCTAGCAACCAGATATGGATAGCGAGCAGTGTGTTCGTTTAAATCGGGGGCTTCGGTTTGTGTTGAAACGTCAATAATTTGACAGTGTCATGTGCACCATGGCGAGAATCAGGTTAGAGTTTATAAATTAATTAAAGAAATGACAACGTTTTATGCACATTTTTAATCATTGGTGTATTTCGGTTTTAAAATCGGTAGGAGGGTATAAACAAATGAGTGGTTTAAGAATAATACAGTGTCGTTGGAAATCCGACCACACCCCGATTCCGTACTAAATTTCATATCTTGCAGCCTCGTTCAGTCAATCATAACTTATATGAACGTAATTGAGACATTCCAAACTTTTGGCTATGTCTGATTTAAACACTTTAACAATGCTATAATGGCTTCATTTACGCGAAGTTTTTTTCGCCGCTTTGTATCTTGTCTCATTGAGTTGTATAATAGAGCTATAGTCAGACGATACATCCACGTTTGTTTGTACCCACTACCGACTTCAATAAAGAAATTGTTTAATGTGATAAAAAGTACACAGAAGTAAGTCAATTGAATTATAATTGCTAATCTGACTGTGATCATAATGGCATCTCCTCCTCATTTTATGTTTAACAGACTTTCCATACTAACACGGCGCCATGTTGTGTACACTGTGGGCTAGTTTATTTCAATTAGACAACATAATGACGTAGTTCATCGTATTCGGTAACTGTCCGATAATTCCATAAATTAACATAACGCTGAGTTTGGAATTATATTCCTTTGCACACGTGAACAAAATAAATTAAACTGCTTGTTAAATCCACAGTAAAGGCATATTTGTTGTTGTCATTCTTTTACCTTCCTTCATTCGACATTGTTAATATCGGAAGCAGACGACATATGTATGTACATCTGTAGTCATGCACACACACACACACACACACACACACATTGTTGAAAATAGACTTGTCCAGGAAATGTACACACACACACACACACACACACACACACACACACACACACACACCCATTGTTGAAAATAGACTTGTCCAGAAAATGGAAATGGATCTCGAGCAGCATGTCCGTCTAGTATATTGAACAGTTCCGGTTAGCATGAAACGCGCAGATGGAATCGCATGACAATTAGTATTTCCAGTTCAGTACTCACGAATGTAGTTCTAGTCTATTTTTAGAATATTATTTTCCTCTCTTATTTTTGTGGTGATAAAAGAGTTATATTGATGCACGTTTGGTAGGGCTTCAAAATTAATTGTTTATTTTTGAGAATATTAGCTCAGAGAGTGGTTGTCTGTGTGTATTTTGGCGACAGTGCACATTGAGTAATAAGGCCTTGGTGATGATCCGGAAGTGAAATCTGTGTTCTGTTTACATGCTGCTCTGTTTACAGTGCAGCCTCTCAAAAAAATGCCGGTAAACCTTTGACAAGAACTTTGGAGGTATTTTAGATTAACATACGATTTGTATTGATTGTCACACAGTGGAATGGCCAGTACTGAGAAATATATGTAGAGAACATATAGTAAAATTAATTGTGACGTATGTCCAGATGGTGACAGTATTAGGGACACTCTGCTCACAGTCAGGTTAGAAATTATAAATCGACGAATAAATTGACTATGTTCCTTGCACTTTTTATCACATGGAAGTTTTCCTTTCTTGAAATCGGAAAGGGGGTACAAAGAAACGGAGATATATAGTCAGACTATATTTTTTATTTTAATTACTGATCTATGTCAAAGCATTTAACCTCACATAACTTTGTCCTCGCCGCATGCGCGTGCGAACTCGCAATCATGATGCTTATGCAAGGCGATAGATCACTGTTATCATAATATTAGTCCGTCCTCTGTTCACTGACCACGCCCAAGATTGTTTATCATACTTCTGAGATTGTGCGTCGATGTGACAATTGCAGACAGGAAAATAAACTGTGGGTCACAAATTTTCCAATCAGTTCTCTCTCGATTTCTTTATATCTAAAAATTCTTCTGTCAACCTCTCTCCTTCTTTTCCCATCATTGTTCCATAAAACTGCGTCAAGCTATTAATGAAAGCATTGTAAGTATATGGAGCCTTTGTTATTGCTGCTATTATTTTGTGTTTAACGCCATTTTTAGGGTATGATAGCCACAGTATATACATCCCCTTCCAAAGATCCCCACCCCCAAACAAAATTCACGGGACGAACTACCAGCCAACGTGAACGGGAGTACTGGCACGATTTTCACATGCCCACATTATCCTAGCTAAAACATTGAATCCATCCATTACTATTTGGAAATATACATTATGGGCTTTAGATCTCTCTTGTCTTTTACAGACGTTTCATTGACTTAAACTATCAATTATGTATATTAGACCTCTCGGCTGTTTTTATTGGCTTAATAAAATCAATGTGTGTGTGTGTGTGTGTGTGTGTGTGTGTGTGTGTGACTCGATTGTCTTAAATTAAGTACCAGAAAAGAGCAAAGACCTCTCATTTAGTCCTACAAGTTATATCACAAGTCCCAAAGTAAAGAGTATTCCGAATGAATTTCAGTTGTGTTTTTAATTAATTCCAAGCTTGAATGTGATGATGTACCACTAGCCTTCTTTAATTCTGATGTGGTAACAGTCTTGATCTATCACAGCGATACAATCCAAAATATCTCTAAACGAATTCACAATAATTCCAAAATAATGATTTAGTCTTAAAGTATTAGTCTTATCCAGACAGTTCTTTCTCAATTTCTCAATAATGTCATCTAACAATTCTTCTGTCAGGAGTGTAATGAGCATTGTAATGGAATGGTACTGTTTTCTTCGATAGCTGATATCATATTACACAGCTCTAATATTTTATTTTCCACAACATTGACTCAATTAATTGGAGCTTATAAAGTGTCGGCCTTAGATATCTCTTGTCATCTCTTGTCAATTCATCGACTTCATCTATAAGTTATGGAAAGGAGATTTCTCTTGTCGATATCAGATTTTTCAGAGACTTAAACCTTTTGTTATGGGTTTTAGATCTCTCTGTAGATATCAGATGATTTCATTGACTTAAGCTATTAGTTATGGGTTTTAGATCTCTCGCGCCGATACCAGTTGTTTTACTGGCTTAATTCTATCAACTATAGGCTGAAGATGTTTCTGATTGATGCGATGTTTTTGCAGCTGGACAGTATTGGAGTTCATTAGATATCTGATATTATCCGGTCGTGCAAAATATATGCATTTGTTAGACTTCTTTTGCAGGAATGACATTATGCAGGCTTTGTATTTATGCAATTATATTTGACTCTATGCATGCTTTGTGTGCATACCATGATATTTTACACTATGCAGGTTTTGTATGTATGCCATGATATTTTACACTATGCAGGTTTTCTTTTTATGCAGTAATATTTGGTGGAAGGAAGCCTTGTTTAATTGGTATTTATATACTTTTTATTTTTCAAAGGAAATTACTCAACTTTGCTTCCTGCCAATGTACTATCCCCAGTTCCTTATCTGTGCTCCGAGTATTCACGAATGTAGTTGTAATGAGATTCAAATTAACGTAACCAGTCACGCCGTTTACTATTGCTATGGTTCTTACAAAATTTCCGATTGGTCTGTCCAGAATAGGTCGGTGAGTCCTCGCCTGAGCGCGCGATAATACTCGCAGACTACACGGCTTTACTCCAATATCATATTTAAGACATGGTCGAACAAAGAGATCATCATCCAACGCTATCAAATATTCATTACAGCATTCGTAATGGCATGTTCTGCCGCAAAGTTGACATTTATCAAAGAATGCATCTTTGCACTGATTGCTTCCTAGGGTCAGCGAGTTTCTGATATATACGAAAAATGAATGTAATTTAGTAAAAGCACAATACCATGTAGAGTAAACTCTTAATTTACAGTCATCTGGAATACTGTACGAGGGTCTTCTAATAAATATTCGCATAATATGTAATATAAATAATTGGTGAAAAGAAATAAATCTACAAACTTATGACAACTATGTCTTAAATGGATCTCGGCAAAACTGAACTGATCCATAACTTAGTACTACACAAACCCGCATACGTCCTGTCCTAGCTTCAATTCCAATAATCGTAAACGGTGTGGATTGATTGTATATCTCATATATGGCTTTAAACCACCTGTACAAAGAAATGGGTTCAGAAAATATACAAACGTAAATTATATTTCTGCCTAAATTTTTCATTACTGAATACACTATCAATAGTGACGTATTCACTGTCTTCGTCACTAGGCGTCAACAACCAGACGTTTTCTTGCACAATATGAAGCAATGATGTTTAGCACTTTTTCTTATATTTTTTGTCAAGCTTACATCGTTTACTGTTCCAGTAAAATCTCTAAGTCGATTCACATATCAAGATGCTCCGGCTACATATTTGAAAAATCATACATCGTTTGAGATCTTTGATTTATCTGAGTGATACATTTCGTTGAAATAGCGATTTAAACTTTTCTGCCATGTTTGAGACACTCCGTTATTTAGATTTTTTGATTGTAATATTTTATACGCTTGTACTATATACATACGCTTGTACTATATGCATACGCTTGTACTATATACATACGCTTGTACTATATACATACGCTTGTACTATATACATACGCTTGTACTATATACATACGCTTGTACTATATACATACGCTTTTACTATATACATCCACTATGTCCATAATTGTTTAATAAAAATGTGAACAGTCTCCTCTCGGATTGTGCTTGAAAATTGTTTCTTTTTTACATTTTCACATTAAAGTACGCTGCTGAACTTTTACGGTCGAATGACGGTGGTAGTGTCTAATACGTGAAAGAGAAAGATTACAGACTTAAAGTTAACAGGCTGGTGGAAAGAAAAACATGATCGCAGCCCTCCTATATTAAGTAAATTGAAAAACTACACCATTTTGAATTATTAGTCCATGGCTTGTTATATGTATATCCATACATGTTCCCTTTGAATCATACGCATATATAGTCATCAGATATTAATTATAGGTCTCTCAAATATTGATAGCACTTTCGCTAGCAATAATTTTAAAAATTTTACATTTGTAATTATTTATTTGGCTGAGTCTTGAATAAAGACAAGAAATACGCAATTCCGCTTTTAAAAATAATGGACGAGCCAGAATATAACATTTCTTGGATAAGTTATGAAATCGCTGTTTTCCATTTGAGAATTGAACGGTGTGCATGTGCATGTGCGGTGTTAGTATATACTTATTCTGTCAACACTGCTTGCTCCATCAAGAGAGAGAGAGAGAGAGAGAGAGAGAGAGAGAGAGAGAGAGAGAGAGAGAGAGAGAGAGAGAGAGAGAGAGAGAAAGAGAGAGAGAGAGTTGCAATAAGTCTATGTTTAATTAGCGATCGGTCTGTAAGAGCTGTCCTAGTAACGGCTGTAACGATACTAACAGTGTGTGTGTGTGTGTGTGTGTGTGTGTGTGTGTGTGCGTGTGTGTGTGTGTGTGTGTGTGTGATACAATCAGATAATAGTGGTTGGTTTGTTTACCATGCAGGCGTTGATGCAAATATGTATACTCGGTTATGTCTTCACATATCTTCGTGTATGTCGTTGTGTACGCACTTGTCACGTTGACGGTTAATCTTAGATACGTGTATTGTATTATGAACAATCCTGGATGTGGAGAGTGGCCTGTCAACCGAGTAGTAATATAGTCATATCGGTTTTATCGATTACCAATCTATGTTTAAGTCTTCTACCCCACACAATTTATTCTCTAGCACTGGCATCTAATGGTTAAGTTTGCACATTAAAATCGTCGTCTCTCGCTCGGGTTGGCATGTATGTGCGTGTGATGTGAGGACGAAGTCATTGTGGGGGGGGGGGTGAGGTCTAGAAGGATTTTACCTAGATCAGCAAAAACAATACAAAATCTATATTATCTTGCTGATACTTGGAGTTAGTTTAGAGTTTATAAGTTTTTGGTATACCACGATGTGATTAGGCTACATTTAATTCTGAGTTGTGTTAGGCTCAGCCAATAAAAGAATCACGAGGAATCGGTCAGGAGTCTGATGTCTAAACTACGAGTTAGTCACCTTGTGTTATTTAGTCTAAGGGGAGTGTATTTCATTTTTAAATAACAGAAACGAGTGCTGAGATTTATAGTGAAAAAAACTAAAGAATAATATCAACTGATATATAAACTAAGATTCGGAATCGGTCTAAGGATTTGAGTAATAATCTGTTTGCTTTTTCTTCTTCTTCTTCTCTTCAAGTAAATTTCAATGAAGCTAAGTACATTTCAATGAAGCCATATCTTCTAATATGTTGTCATTATCTCGTCAAGTAGACCGTAATCGATCTGTAAATGAAATAAAAATGAAATAATGCAGTTAACGTTTCAGAATATGGCTAGGTTTTCGGACCTCCTTACAACTCATTGGTAAGCATAAGTAATATCCTTCATAACAGAAATAGAAAAGTCAATATATGCATTCCATATCATATTAACTTAGGACAAGATGAGTGAAATGGAGAATATTATCGTAATTTGGAATACCAAGTTTGCATGGGTGTTATGAAACTAACAAATATAATCATGCTGGCCAGTATACACTCTGCACCATCTTTGTAACATCGCGCCTCTCCTCAGAGGCGTAGCGGGGGGGGGGGGGGGAGGGGACATATGTCCCAGGGCTCCAGACGGTGGTGGCGCCAAAATGGGCATTGAAATAGGTTGATGTGAACTGTTTGCTGCATAGATGAGAGGTGGGTGGGTAAAAATGAATCTTGTCCCCGGGCTCCAAACACTCTAGCCACGCCTCTGTCTCTCATATCTGGCGAGCAGTACTCTCAAATTTTGGATATTATTACTAGACCGATCAGGTGTCTTAGTGGTTAGAGTATCAATAGCTTTAATTCTAAAATGTTCCCGTCCACAAAACCTTGAAATGCAAATGGGCTGTCCCTATATTAGATTTACGCCGAGTTTAGAAATGCCAATATGTTTTAATCTGGCCTGACATAAGAAAATGTTAATTCTAGGGAAACTTTTACGGTCACGTCGGTCCTGCCTTCATATCTCCGTGCAAAAGTCATTTTTACACGTCACTTTTTAAATTTTAACTTTATTTCCCAAACGTATTTCATAAAATGAATGCATGAAATATACATTATATGTATTCCTGCGTTACATATTTCCTCACTGTTTGGTTGTATTTTTGGGTTTCTAACAGATTCTCTCATCTCGTCCATATACGGGTTTCTGACAGATTCCTATTCAATACCCAAATAACGTACGTATGTTTCAATTCCCATACCTCTTTCGTTTGAGGTTTCATTAATACGATGACTAAAGCTAAAATATTTTGAAAGGGTTATACTATATACATAACAGCTTCAGTGTTTGTTCCGAATCTGGCAAAAGAACTCGACAACAACAACGTATCTCTGCGTAATACTAAACTCGTTCTTTTCACTCTGCGTCATATTAAACTCGTTCTTTCCGCTCTGCGTCATATTAAACTCGTTCTTTCCGCTCTGCATCATATTAAACTCGTTCTTTCCGTCGATTTGAAATAAAACACGTATGCAGTTTTGTGTTCGTATTATATGTGCTGTACTCTAATTTTACAAATTCTTTGTCAATCAATACCCAAGAGTATATTTTGATCCAATTTCCTTTTTTTTAATACTACATACTCATTTAATCTTACATGCGCCATCTTGTTTTCGATACATCTATCCAGCCTTTATTTTCGTATTGCATATCCACATTGGAACTACTTATGTATCTTCTTGGGTGAATCGAAAACATTTTATCAATCCCAATCTGTTTAATTTTCGTTGATACAGCAAAGCTAAAATGTTTCGAAAGCGTGATATATTTGTGTTTTGTATATACATAAATAGCTCTGTTTGTGCTTTACTCCGGGTTATAATACTATGACTCGTAATATGGCTAATAAATACGTTCCTGCCACACAACCCCGACCAACACTTGCGCCATATTAAGCTCGTTCTTTCTGCAGCCTCGTAGTTTATATAGTTTATATATATATATTTATATATATATATATATATATATATATATATATATATATATATATATATATATATATATATATATATATATATATCGTCGGCATCCGTCCGTCTTCGAGAGACGATGGTGTAGCTTCCGATTTGGGTGTCCTATCTGCACCTTCGCGAGTGGCTGAAGAGTCCGACCCTTGAGTGACAGTCTCAGTTGCACTTGCTGCAGAGGTTTGTGTTTCTCATCTCCTCAGCTTTCTGAGTGCCCTGTCTGACAGCAAGACGCCACGCGGAGCGGTCGTCAGCACAGCTCTCCCAATTGTTTATGTTGATGTTGGCTGTCTTCATGCCCTTTTTGCAGACATCTTTGTATCGTAGACGTGGCCTTCCAGTCGTTCGTGCACCTTCTACTAGCTCGCCGTACAGCAGGTCCTTGGGTATGCGGCCTGGGTCCATTCTCCTAACATGGCCTAGCCAGCGAAGGCGCCTCTCGCTGAGAATGGAGAACATGCTGTTCATGCCGGTGCGTTTCAGAACCTCTGTGTTGGGAACTTTGTCCTGCCACTGGATACGCAGAATGCGCCGCAAGCCTCTCAGGTGGAAGCTGTTGAGTTTCCTCACATGACTCGCATAGGTGGTCCATGCCTCGCTGCTGTAAAGGAGTGTGCTGAGCACGCATGCCTGGTAGACGCGCAGTTTGGTCTTCTCGGTGAGGTTGTGATTGTCCCAGACCCTCTGGTTCAGTCTCGCCATAACTGCTGATGCCTTGGCAATCCGGCCATTTACATCAGTATCAACGGAGAGCGAGTTGGAGATGGTGGACCCAAGGTATGTGTAGTCCTCAACAACTTCCAGGTTGTACCCATCAATGGCGATGGTGGGAGAGGAGTCTGCGTCCTGCACCATTACTTTCGTCTTCTTCAGACTGATGGTCAGTCCAAACTCCTTGTAGGCGTGGGAGAGGCGGCATACTAGCTGCTGCAGTCCATCTTCCGTGTGTGATGTCAAGGCTGCATCGTCGGCGAAGAGCAATTCACGGATGAGAACCTTTGTAACTTTAGTCTTTGCACGGAGGCGGGCGATGTTAAACAGCTTTCCGTCAGTCCTGGTGTGTATATACACACCCTCCCTGCAGTCCTTGAAGGCGTACTGGAGGAGAATGGAAAAGAAGATGGCAAAGAGAGTTGGCGCAAGGACACAGCCTTGCTTCACTCCGCTGCTGACTGGGAAGGCCTCTGATGTTGCGCCGTTGAAGCACACTGTGCTGTGCATGTTCTCGTGGAACGATGTTATGATAGCGAGCAGTCGTGGGGGGGGGGGGGGGGGGCAGCCTATCTTCTTAAGGATCCTGAAGACTGACAGGTAAGTCTTTTCAGGGTTTATTTATACAAGCGAAACCAATCACAATATATATCATTTAATACTGGAGAACCAATTTCATCAGTTAAGTGACTTTCATTAATGTTTATATTCATATATATATATATATATATATATATATATATATATATATATATATATATATATATATATATATATATATATATATATATATATATATATATATATATCATAAATTTGAAGTGCTCACGTATAAAAGGAAGATCTACGTATCAACATTAGCATTTTGCCATATATAGCTCTAAAAGCCTCTTAAAACAGAATAATTAAGATTAGAATCACTTTGATTTAAATCTCAAGTTCTTAGTTAAACAGAGCGATTAAGAAAATGAGAAGTAAAGGTAAACTGATTGCAACCCAAAGCCTAGGAGATGCTTTTGTACAAAGAGCTATCACTCAAAGGTCAGACATCCTTGCACATAACGGTAGATTAGACCAAATATGTTCTGAGGCAATTACTTTTAAATATATAATAGCAGAAAGTGACATGCGAACAAAGCATTGTTCGGATAGTAAACTTTCGCTGCGGGCACCTTTGTCGGCTATTAATTACACTCTGATCCCCCAGATGTACATCTGACAGGTAAGTCTTTTCAAGGTTTGTTTATACAAGCGAAACCAATCACAATATATATCATTTAATACTGGAGAACCAATTGCCTCAGTCGAGTGACTTTCATCAATGTTTATATTCATTTGTAAGCAAATTTTAACTTTTGTTTGTATTCACGTTTTTAATGATTTAGCTATCAAATACACACAAAATACACACACACACACATACATACATACATACATACATACATACATACATACATACATACATACATACATACATACATACATACATACATACATACATACATACATACATACATACATACATCCTCTTTACAAACAAAAGAAGAAATGATATCCCTTCTTTTCTATTCGACAAATCGCCAATTCCAGTAGTCAAAAGTAAGAAATATGCCGGCATACCTCTAACCTACAACTTTAAACCTAACGATGCGATAAAAGAAGCATGCGATAAAGGTAAACACTTATTAAACTCTTTTTATTTTATTGGTATCAGAGACGGAGGAATGAACCCTTTAACAAGTATGAAAATCTGGAAAAGAATCCTTCTACCTTCAGTCCTATATGGATGTGAATTATGGTCGAATATGACAAACACCAATATAGAAGAACTTAAGCTATGTCAGAGATATGCAGCGAGACGTATGCAAGCTTTCGATAAATATTCGCCCATAGAGGCAACGCGTAGTACCTTCGGACTCT
This sequence comes from Unio delphinus, assembly GCA_029339505.1. Taxonomy (NCBI): domain Eukaryota; kingdom Metazoa; phylum Mollusca; class Bivalvia; order Unionida; family Unionidae; genus Unio; species Unio delphinus. The sequence goes on along the minus strand of JAQISU010000717.1, from coordinate 56,501 downwards.
GGTCAATGGGAGCATACATTGATAAGATGAAATTGTACTTTTTCAACCGGCTGTGTAGGGGCGATTGGACTCTTATCTGGAAAAAGATTTTCATTTTGCGTTTATGTCAGTACTTGACCAACCCAATTAGACAGACGGGGTTTATAGCAGATATTGACAAAATATTCAAGAAATATGGTATGGGAAGTGTTCTCTTAGACTATGCAGTAAGAGTACAAACCGAAGGTAAACTTGTTTGGAATCGGAATATTATTGATAATATTCAAAACATCGAAAAATCTACCTGGAATACAGATATTGAACTAAGGAGCGATTTAATTCACTTCAGAAACATTCATTTGGACTTAAAACCAAGCAGTATATGGTTTCTTGGACGTAAATTTCCATCTATGTTATGGCCTCTCTCTGAAATAGTGAAATTATATATCATGCCTGTTGGAAAAGTTATGATTTGTAAACTCTGTGGAAAAGAGACTGACGACAGAGCGAAACATCTTATCTTAGGTTGTGAAAAGCTCCTTGAAGAACGAAACGTCTTCTTTGAGAAGGTGATTGACACTTTAGAGGTGAGAGACGGGGTTAATTTATTTAATCAAGAAGACGATATACTATTGGAGACACTTCTTGGAAGCAGAGTAGATTGCTTGTTGTCTATCGACGATGATGTGTGAGATAAACTCATGTTGGTAACGGCAAAAAGCATAACCTCATTTTACTATAAAATGCATGCCCTACTCTCAACGAACATGTCATAATATAACAGCAAAAATAAGTAGTTAATCTAGATAAATAAATTAATTAATTTAAAACAAAACAAACATAAACAAATATTCTGCTGTTGTCAAATTCCGCAATTTTGATGTATTACAGATCACGGAGATATAATGCTCTATGGCTCATATAATATACGAGTGTCACCTTTTGCTATCTTTATTCCTTTGAGAAGGATTTCATGCTGTTCATCATATATATGTATAAATGTGTGTATATGTGTGTATATATGTATGTGTAAATATGTGTTTGGGTGTGTAAATATATATGTATGTATATGTGTGTACATTTATATGTATGTGTGTGTATGTGTATGTGTATGTATGTATGCATAAACATATATGTCATGTAGAAAGAACTACATTGATAATTACACTGGTATACGTTTCCAATTTGTTTCCTTTATATTCTTTTGTGTTGTATTTCATGATTTTGTATTATCCTGAATTTGATTAATCTGATGTAATCTCTATTGAAGAGGAAATAAAGTCAGTCAGTCAGTCAGTCAGTCAGTCATACATACATACATACATACATACATACATACATACATACATACATACGTACATACATACGTACATACATACATATGGTTAAAAGATATCACCACCATCGAAGGCATGCAAACAAGACCATCACCAATAATTGTTCTGTCTAGACCGATTATTAAACATTGACTATTTGCTCGGTAGCCATTTATTTTGTTTTTAATAAGACATTCTATGCGCTTTCCTTGAGAGTTAACAAGAGTTTAAATTGAACGATGGAACTTTTTCATAACGGAAGTGCTGACATCCAGTTACACGCTATTTGACGTGAAATTTTCATTGAGAAAATTTTGTGACAAAAAATTCTTTCCCACTAGATTCCCAGAAATGAAGGTGCGCACACACGCTCTCATACACACACCTGCTTACAGATTGGACAGTGTGTACGTTGAGGATGATATATATTTATCTTACTTTACAATATAATGGGTTAATAGGCTAGTTTCTCTGATGCCAATCCAAAATTCGTTGTTCATACAAGATTATTTTGATGCTGTATATACCCAAATATATGTACAGTATAGTTAATAATTGTTCGTTAACGGAATCCTTGAAGAGTAAGATTTTATTTTAAAGAAAGAATGTTCAAAGTTTTTAGTCACGTCAATTTCTCAGTCATCTTCTAAAATGTCTAACCCGCTGGAAAACTAAACTATACTAATTGAAATTCCGCCAGGAAGGCATATTGTTTCAAATAATTCAAGTGAGACCGAGTGTATTGCCAAATGGATCGATTTTTGGTTAAATCCTTGGGGTCAGAAGCAGTTTACAAAGGTTAAAGATACAAATGGGGTTTATGCTTGCTTTGTTTTATATTTTCTGCAAAAACTCAGTCAAGTTAAACCTCCTGAAACTATTTGTCTGGTTACAGCAGATTTTGACAGTCTCTGTATTAAATCAAGCATAATCATGGTTTTGTTTCTTGTAAAAGCTGGACTTGATAATCTACATGAAAATTGACCGAACGATGAAATTTTAAATTTACTGAAAATCTGTCTTGAAAAGAACAATCTTATTTTTAATGTTAGTTTTTATCTTCAAGATAAGATACAGATGTGCGGATGATAATCTTACGGACAAATATCAGTAGCTGACTGGAAAAACAAATACTTGCCAAGATATTCCGATTTTGTCATGTATTTATGTGTAGCATTAATATCACAAATATCCTAAGTTTTAACTAAATTGTCAGATATGTTCAGAAAAAAATATGTCTTAAGAACTGAACCATATCATAAAGTTGGGGTAATAGATGTTCTTGAGCTAGTTTTATCTGTTAAGCCGATTGTACGCGTTATCGATGTCTAATACGGCTTCGTGACATCGACAAAACCGACTGGTTGGCCCAGTGGTTAGAGCGTCCGCTTCAGAAGCGGGAGGTCGTGGGTTCTGATCACCGGCCGTGTCATACAAGAAAATGGTACTTACAGCTGCCTCGCTTGGCGCTCAGCATTAAGAGATTAGTGTAAGGGCTACTCGGCCTGGCGTCAGGAGGATAATGTGACTGGGTGGGACATCATGCTACATGTCTGCGGCATGATGCCCCATTGCTAGAAATCACTATAAATTGCCACACTGCATACATTGTAGCGATATGACTAAAAAAAAATTAAATCTTTTTAAAAAAATCCAAATCTCTCTCTCTCTCTCTCTCTCTCTCTCTCTCTCTCTCTCTCTCTCTCTCTCTCTCTCTCTCTCTCTCTCTCACACACACACACACACACACACACACACACCGACAAATATTAAAATATGCCGACCCATGCGCATTGAAGAAAACACTTATTGCCACTGATGCAAATAATCTATAAAACATCAAGAAAAACATGTTTTAAAAGGGTTTTGTGTCACCAATCGCAAGAATAAACCAGTTATGCAAGAGTTTCACGAATATTGTATCTAATACATAAATTGTAGCCAATTGTTTTACGACTGCATTTCACGGAATAGATAGTGACGATAGCGGCAATAATTGGATCTGGTTGCAGACATTGGGTAGGTCTTTTTACGATAATGATGATTATGATGATCATGATGGCTGGATCTGGCTGCAGGCGATGTGTAGGCTGTGATGATGATAATAACTAAATATATTTTTGTTCCTTTTTGTTCCATATGAATAAAATAAATAAAATAATTGTCAAAATGTAACAGGATAACTCGGTGCATTTTAAAGTATATATTTGTATTACAGGATAACGCGGTGTATTTTAAAGTAAATATTTGTATAACAGGATAACGCGGTGTATTTTAATGTACATATTTGTATAACAGGATAACGCGGTGTATTTTAATGTACATATTTGTATAACAGGATAACGCGGTGTATTTTATGTACATATTTGTAATCGGTTGTTGCTGAACACTATTTACTGCGTATATATTACAAGTTCAGATTCAATACCTATATTGAATAATCAGATAAATAATATTTTTTTAAAAACAACAATCAAGGCACATATAATATTACCAATACATCTGAAATTAAGTATATGTATAATGAATGACAGTAATATAACATCTGAAATTAAGTAAATGTATAATGAATAACATCAAGATAACATCTGAAATTAAGTATGTGTATAATAAATGACACTAAGATAACATCTGAAATTAAGTATATGTATAATAAATGACACTAAGATAACATCTGAAATTATGTAAATTTATAATGAATGACAGTAATATAACATCTGAAATTAAGTATATGTATAATAAATGACACAAGATAACATCTGAAATTAAGTATATGTGTAATGAATGACGCTAATATAACATCTGAAATTACGTATATGTATAATGAATAACATCAAGATAACATATGAAATTAAGTAAACGTATAATGAATGACAGTAATATAACATCTGAAATTAAGTAAACGTATAATGAATGACAGTAATATAACATCTGAAATTAAGTATATGCCATTAATTTAACAACTATGACAGTGGGTCATTTTTAATCTTTTTTATAAGTAATTTGACTTATCAATCAGTACTGGTGTAAATCCTTTTGGTGTCATAGTATATAATATTTTTGTGTTGTATGAGACCTACATATCTGAGAAGTTAAAGTAAACCGCAGTTGAATGTAGAACTAGTGGCATTTACTACACATGACACTAGTTATCAAAACCGCTGTCAGCCAATTTTCTCCAGGCATCAAAATGTGAAAGCTAGCATTTGCATCGTGACGTAATCCTAGAAGGTAAGAAGAATTAACGTTTCATTGAAACTTAATTAACAACTTATAAACTTTGAAAATTTTGCGAAATTAGGCTCAACACGCGTATGTACCCTACTTTCCACACGTTTAATGAATTTGGATAATATTTTCAACAACAAAAAAAAAAATAGGCGGTCGGGGAAAATCATTATTTGTAGAATTTTATTGGGGATAACATTCTGCTCTTTTCGAAATTATAATCATCGAACGATGTTTCCAGGAAGTTAACAATTCTAATGCAGGTTTTCTAACATAAGGAAAGTTAGTTATTTTACGATGATGATGATTGTGATGATTATGATGACTGGATCTGGCGGCAGGCGATGGGTAGGTTGTGGTGATGATAATATTACGTGGGGAGGGGTAGTCTACCTTTGGAAAGAAAATCGGTTGAGATGGAAAACCCTCAATGCAAAAATTGTGCCTTAGCGATATGTTATTGGTTCTCCTACCCAGACCAGACAAATGCTTCAATAAATATGCACCAATTTAACCAACCCAGTTCCTATTATGTTATCCCGTTGCAAATTTGCACATACCTTTACTTATATTCTAGTTTACAGATACACAAAACGCTTTCTGTGTATTTATATATGAATGTCTTGCATTACAGCCAACAACATTATAAACCAGCAAATGTATTTCCATTAGCTGATGGAGATTCATCATTAGAAACGCTTTGTGTCGGTTGTAAATGGAAATAGCAAACAAAGATTCCAATGCCATGCATACTTTGGCAAGATCAGCAAGTATATGATACTCCACGTTAGACGTCATTACTGTTGTAACTTGTAAACCATTCGGCTATAGGAAAACAATTATCATTAAGAATACAGTTAGATATATCATACTCCAGTGATTAAGCATGAACAGCAAACTATGTTTTATTGTGGTGAAACATTGATCCAAAGTAGATATTTAACTGATTAAGATACATTTTAATCAACTGGCTATCCATTCGATCCAGAATCAAGCACGAAATATGTTTTCTGTGCTACGTTTCATTGACGGACTCTAGTCCAACATCTGGCCTCACCCATATGTACACACTAGCAAGATACTTACGCTCCTCTTCTGACAATCGTATGTTCATTATTACTACTATGAAAACGAAGTAATATTAACAACGTTCTTTTGAATATCAGGGCCCAGCAACCTGGAATGAATTGCCCATTGAAATTAGACAAAGAAACACAGTGAGTGCTCTTAAAACTCACCTTTTTCGACTGCAAGAACAAACTTAAAGACCTAATAATATTTTCTACCGTAAATATTTTCAGCATTAGTTATATATTCTGATTTCATGGTGCTTTGTTATTTGTAGTCTTATTATTATAGATAGATGTTGTAAAGCGTTTAGAGCTTCTAAAGATTAGGCGCTATAAAATTCCTCATTATTATTACTATTATTGTTATTATTATTATTATTATTATATGTAGCTTGCGATAGGCAGAAGCAGTCCCTCAGCCACCCAGCCAATTAATTAATTAATCCGCCCAACTCATCTCATCATCTAACATATTCCATAATCCATCTATTAGCCATTCATTTATATCTTTGTTACTAGATACGGAATTTTCAATAGGTTTATAAATTACGTTTTACAGAAGAGCCACTTATTATTTTATTTCATTTTTATTAAAATTATATTTCATATCTTAACAATTTACATACCGGCTTATATTTTAGTGTCACCGCTTGACAATATTAAATTATTGTCAGTAATATTGAAAACATTATGAGGTCCCCGATATTTGAAGATACGGTACAAAAATTATTATTTGTGTAGTACATAAGTTCTTATTTCTGTAATATATTCACTTACAGTCCGAATTAAGTGTGTGCATTTGTTCCTTTCCTTTTTTTTTATTTAAAAACTTTACTTTTATCCTACAATTGCACCTATTGAATGGATGAATTTTGTTGAACTGATTTAAAATGTGGTTTCTGTTTTATCTTCTGCAAGTATATCTGAATTTACTGGAATTGAAACAAGTAGATGTACATAACTTATTATTTCCCGGAATTACCAAAATATTCAGAAGCATCTCAGTGTGAAAAACAAAAATAGTTCGTTACATGTACAAATGTAAAATATCGGTAGAATCCATCAAAGCTAGGCTACAGAAAGACAGGAGAAATCATTGAACGTTGCAAGATTTAAAAGCCCAATAAATAAAAATCGTTTTCATGGACTATTTTAAATGAGTGTTATTCTGAAATGTAGCTCTAGTAAAGTTTGACAGTCACTGACGAAATTTTGTGATGTTATATATATATATATATATATATATATATATATATATATATATATATATATATATATATATATATGACATCACAATTTTTAGATAGATAGATGGATAGATAGATAGATAGATAGATAGATAGATAGATAGATAGATAGATAGATAGATAGATAGATAGATAGATAGATAGATAGATAGATAGATAGATAGATAGATAGATAGATAGATAGATAGATAGATAGACAGATATTAATTGGTAACGGAAATCTTAAAAGTTCCATTTCCATACCATTCAACAATAAGGCCTGTATTAACAAGAATTTCTGAAGTTTCACTTCGCTTGAACAAGGATACGGAAGTCGTGTGTGTGATTCATCGAATACACAATCAAATTCGGAACTTAATATTTCTTCAAAACGACAAAGGTCACTTGTTTGGTGGACCACACACGGACTGTGTTGCGACAGTGTGGAGTGAGAAAGAGAAAACAGCAAAACAGCACATACGGTAAGAAGGAGAGGTGCGCTACGTTCATTAAGCCTTTTGTAAGGAGTCCCTAGATCATAATTTTCAGTAGCACAGTACATGTGTGTGTGTGTGTGTGAGAGAGAGAGAGAGAGAGAGAGAGAGAGAGAGAGAGAGAGAGAGAGAGAGAGAGAGAGAGAGAGAGAGAGAGAGAGAGAGAGAGAGAGAGAGATCTGGATTTTTAACGTAGCTATAACAAATTTTCAGTTATATCGGTACGATATCTGCAGTGTGGCAGTTTATGGTGAGGTCTAGCACTGGGGCATATGCCGCAGACATGTAGCATGATGTCCCACTCAGTCACATTATCCTCACACCAGGCTAACCAGTCCTAACACTAACCTTAATACTGAGCGCCAAGCGAGGCGGCTGTTAGTAACATTTTTTAAAACTTTTTGGTATGACTCGGACAGTAATCGAACCCACGACCTGGAGTGGTCAGGTAAAGTTGTGAAAGAAGCATATACACATATATAAATAAATTATTTTTTAAAAAAATCTAAGACATAAGAATACGATTATAAATTATATATTTTGTAAATAATGCTGTTTGAATGAATATATGAACTTTGTATTTCATATATCTGTTTTTAATAACGTATTTGATTATATATTAAAGAAAATATTCCCATTGTTCTTGAACGATCACTTTTACATTGGTTAAACAAATGCTTGGCGTAGATCAAATGTAGTTACATTTTTGTGTTTTATAGCAACATTTATATAAAACAAATAGCCATCCCAAAGGAATGTTGTTGTTATAGGGCTTAACGCCATTTTTCAGCACAAGATAGGCTATACATGGCGGCCAGTATTAATGGCGGAAGAAGAACCAGGAAAAACCCGGAAAGAACCACCAACCCACGAGAAGCTACCGGCAAGCTTTTTCACATACCCACATTGGCCGAATCCGAGATTCGAACCCACGCAGACAGAGGTGACATGGTAGTGATCCGTAACGGAGAGCGCTTTAGACCACTGGGCCACCCCAAAAAGAATAAATTAAGACCTACTATGCAAACTCATGATGCTCTCTATTAAGGAATACCATTCATTTTTAATTTAATTTGCGTGAGGTGCTGATCATTTTCTCCTTTTTCTCTGTATACTTAAAACACAAAATTTGCAAAATATTTAACTGCGCTCGTTCTTAGACATAAAACAAATTTATATTTGCCCAGATGTTCTTAAACACGGTGGTATCCATTGAGCTCATTGAAACCCGTGAATCAAACATATCCTTAGAGGCATAATAACAACACCGATAACTAAAACTGCAAAGGAATTCGCAAAGAAGCTTTTTGCTGCATTCACACATGTCTACAGCTGCATTTTAGAGTAATACTCTTCGAGACGTACCAAAAGCAGTAGACACGTTTAAGCGCGTGAGAAGAATGCATTTAAAGTTGTTATGTGTGCCTACTTCAGGTTTCATTATATTATGATAAAATCTCCCAAAGTAATGATAATGTCAACGAGAGTGAAATGTTTCTCTACGTTTGGCAGTTTTCCAAGCACGTAATCTTTCAACTAATGTGTTTGTGTTTGTGTAGCTCTTTATTTTTACGAGGCTTTACCTCTTTCTGTCGATAACAACTGCACAAACAAGCTGCAGGTGCACAAGTAGACGGCGGCTTTATTGTTTAGAAAACGGAAAGGCTCAAGGACAAGTAAGAAACGACCGTAGAGTGGTATGGTGTTTTGAGTCTTTCATAAAGTGATTTTTTAATCGACTTCCTTCGATGAGAACATACACAATATTAATTGCAACTTGTCGTTATATTGATATTATAACTTACAGCAAAACATAAATTCACTAATTTAGCTAATATAGTATAGACACAGTAACACGGGTAATTTAGCTAATATAGTATAGACACAGGTTAGTGATATTTGTTTACTCTAGCTACAAACTGCATTTGACTTATGTCGGGACGAATTCACTTTGAAATGGACACAATGAGAAATAGGTCATGACATAAACATAACGTACCCGGTAAATCATAACCTAGAAAATAATTCTGTAATAGGAGCACAGCAAACACACGCACACACACACACACACACACACACACACAGATAAAGACAAACGTACTCTCTCTCTCTCTCTCTCTCTCTCTCTCTCTCTCTCTCTCTCTCTCTCTCTCTCTCTCTCTCTCTCTCTCTCTCATACGTTTGCTGGTAAGATTTCATACAATGACAATACAAATTATCCATCTAAACATAACATTCGCAAATCACGTTTTGAAAACCATTAATAACCAAGAACGTTGAAAACACTCGTTGGTAAAAATAAATTTTAAAAAAAAAGAGTCTATTTTGCAATAATTCATGCTCGTACGGAAATCAAGGTAGTTTATAAGCTTATCACACATTGCTACATTTATATATTTCTATCAGTTACTTTGCGTGTTGCAATTTACATCATGACGTACTGCACTTTACAGCAGGGTATACAATTTCTACTGCGTCATTAGAAACGTTTCTGTTCTCAACCAAATACAGATGCAACTGATGAACGTATAATAAAGACAAACGTGATACTGTTAATTTACGTTGGTGTAGGTTATTTTAGCAGTGGATAACATATAAGAATTAAAATCGCAAAAATAAACTAACCAAACGTTTTACTGTCCGCATAATTAAATGACCGCAGTTTGTACCATTTTGTGACGCTTAGGAGAAAATGGCGTATTTTTCTTTTCAAGCTGCACGTTTTAATGGCACAGCAATCTCAAATTGCTGTATCAGCAGGCGTCAATTGTAGACATGTCACATCGGTGAGAGTGCCTTTTGGCGAAGTGTTGCATCAGCTAAGGTGTCCATCGGTGAACTATCATGATGATGGTTTTGTCCTTTGGAAAGATGTCGCCTAGAAGGATCGTCCTTTCATCAGTATTTTTTCTTTGTTGGCATTCACTTCTCCACTCACAGCACTGGAAGGTAGAACAGAGAAAAGGTTTAAAGAATAGATCATGATTACAGAATTCATCAGCTATGTTACGGAATATATTATGCTCATGAAAATGATGATTCCTAAAATTCCAGCTCATTACCGGATACAATCAACCAAACGCACGATATTTGTAACAAATACCAAGATTCCGATATCAAATTATTGATTACGAATCAACACATGTATGTTTCAACCTGTTTCGTCATTTCTGTTAAGCTGTTGCTATGCTACGGTCGTCAGGATACCAGTGCATTACTAAATTCTCAAATTTCTATTTTGCCTTTCTCTCATTTTTTTCGCAGAAAAAGTACAAAAGTCTTTGTAGTCTTGAGATTGACCTCGCCTTGTTCATACCTGCCTGCAAGGTTTTAGAGCAATTAACATTCCTGTGGGGAGAGGTAGATTACACCCCTTAGCAGCCAATGTATCAGGATAATCCCTATCTCAAGATAATCCCTATCTCAAGATAATCTCTATCTCAAGATAATCCCTATCATATAATCCCTGGCATAATATTTCTCATTGCATCAAATTAAACGCAAGAATTTTAATATGAAAATTACATTGCTGTCTTTAACGTAAGCTGGATAGGAATATTTGAAAGTCTGTTTATCTGCCTAATTCTGCTTACGTTGTAAAAGTAGCAGCCAAACTTCAAACATTGAAAGTTCTTGCATGTCTGTCGATAACTGATACTTAGTGCATGTCTGTTGATAAATGATACGTATTGCATGTCTGTCGATAAATGATACTTATTGCATGTCTGTCGATAAATGATATTTATTGCATGTCTGTCGATAAATGATATTTATTGTCTGTCGATAAATATGTGCCTGATCTGCGAGATTTCGAGACTGGTTCTCTATTGGGAAGACTTTCTTCATGAGAAACATTGCTGGTGTGGAAAAGTAAAATGTTCTGAGTCAATAGTGCACATATGCCAGCTGAAAGAGTTAACTGGTTTTCTTTTTTTCATTCTCGACTTCGACAAGGAACAAGGTTATTTGTGTATGAATTTCTCAAAATACAATTAAACGATTCTTTTGGGACCGAGTCCGCTGTATGAAACTTTGCCTTACAAGGCCATTTTTTTAATCAGAAAGTCATCCATTAAACGGACTGCATCCATACACAGATTGTGACATTCACAACTTGGAACGAATAGAAGTTGCATCGAACAATGGGTACCATATTTCACCATTTACATACAGTGCGCACAGCTCGAACTTAAACAGGCGGGTTATTTTGTTGGGGGCAGGGGTGTTTGTTGGTATTATTTTGTGAGCGAAGAAGCCTTCAATTTTGAAATGTTTTCCGTATCATGGTTGCTATATGATATATTATCCATAATTAGAATAATTAAATTCTTTAAAGATTTTCCATGGAATCCGGCACGTAAATGGGTCTAGTTCAGGGAGTAACTTCCCATTGCGTACGTGTCGAGAACAAGAACATGTCATAGCCAGCTCATCGGAACAATACCCCTTGCTTATCGACTTGTCCATGGATGCGATCTGTTAACATGGCTTTTCTAGTAGATTATCCTCTTATTTGTGAATAGGTTGTAAAACTGATTTTATTGCTATGTCACAGCTGCTAGTAAAAATATAGCTAATTAACATAATTGAAGACACATACACGCATCCCATAAATAAAACACACATGTAATGGATTACTTATCGTCAACTACAGAATCCCACTGCGACCAACACTTAAAGTGATGCCAAAATTCACATGCTTCTCATGTAATATAGTTGCAAAAGAAATAAAATGAACATCAGACATTTTAGTATTATACTGACCATTCTTAGAGGTCAAGTAGGTCAAAATCAACAGACTGACATTTATGTTTAGCAGGGGACTATTTCAACTCTAGTTAGATATTGGTGTTTCAGGAAACCATGACGTCACAATGGGAACCAAACGACTTGGCAGCACGTGCCTTTATTTTACAACAGAGCCAGATACGAAAACCTGATCTAGATATGAAGTGTGCAGCAAAACTGCGTTTCTACAAACTATTTCTCTTTTGTTCTAGATTTTCTTGCATTACTAATACCAGCAGCCTTGAGGGGAATCTGTAGAGTCTATTCATAGCTTTCCCCTATATGCGTTATATGGTTGTGTGTGACGACAGCGATGCTGGGTTGTGCTTGATACATGTTGTTATAAGTATAATTTTACTGTTTAATTTCCACATCATAAGAGCATCGTATACCTTACACATCGAATAATAGTATACTGACACATGGAAAGCAAAGTGCCTGCAACATCGTAGGCGAATAAATACGCTGTTTGATTGTCACTCTGTTTAAATTGTATGGTCTCAATGGTTCATGATGGTGTTGAGGTTCCAAATATAGGAGGAAGAGACTTAGATAAGGCTGGTGTATTACTGGACCATGTTGTCATGGCTGAAACCATAGGGGCTTGTAACGTTATTCCCAATTTACTTATAACAATACAAAATATTAAAAAAGGAACAAAATATTTACAATTCTCATGCGACCTATTTAAGAATTGACACTATGCTCACACTGGTCGACCACAATAGCGTGATCCGCTTACTCAGTACGTCATTTCCCTCGACCAATAAGAGACCAGTATTTCAGTTAGCGCTTGTTCTTGCATATTAAGTGAGTGCGACCATGACCATGTCCAGCGATAACGCTTGAAAACGATTGTCATTCTTAAAAATGGGATAATACGTCAAATTGTTTAAAAGCCTCAAAGGTAGAATCTCTTTACCTAAATATCGGTTCTAAATTTGGTACATGTGCAAAGTGAAGCTTGAAATCTCAATGTCGATTCTTAAATGGGTAGCAGGAGAATTGGGAGTTTGTGTCCTCCATTGTCTTATTATTACTATGCAAAGGTTCGAACCAGTGTGGCTAAAATGTGTCCTCTATTTACTACATAATTCATATTCTACAATCAATTTATTTTGTACTTGCAATTCGTTCCATACACGCGACGACTCAAAAGAAATTACAGGTTAGAAGTCATCCCGGAAAACAATTAGGTGCTAAAGCAGAATGTTGGGCTTGTACTACTTTAGCCATAAGCTGAATACTTTCATTATCGTACTGAAAACCCCTTCTCGTCGTCCTCTGTCCATTAAGCTTCCATAGGCAATGTAATACAAATGAAAGGCTTCTATCAGTAAGCAATCTAATACCAACGAAAAGCTTTTATCAATGTAATACCAATGAAAGGTTTATATTAATGTAATACCAATGAAAAGATTATATCAATGTTATACCAATGAAAGGCTTATATCAATGTAATACCAATAAAAGGCTTCCATCAATAAGCAATGCATAACCAGTGTAATAACAATGAAAGGCTTCCATCAGTAAGCAATGCAATACCAATGTAATAAGAATGAAAATCTTAAGGCAATCGTAATGTAATACCAGTGTAATAACAATGAAAGACTTCCATCAGTAAGCAATGCAATACCAATAAAAGCCTTCCATCAGTAAGCAATGCAATACCAGTGTAACAATAATGAAAGGCTTCCAGCAGTAAGCAATGTAAAACCAATATAATACCAATGAAAGCCTTCCATCAGTAAGCAATGCAATACCAGTGTAATAACAATGAAAGGCTTCCGTCAGTAAGCAAAGCAATACCAATGTAATAACAATGAAATGCTTACATCAATACCAATATAATATCAATGCAATATCAAAACAAAGTTTCAATCATTTAGCAATGTAATACCAATGAAAGGCTTACATCAATAGCAATGTAAAACCAATATAATACCAATGAAAGGCTTCCACCAATAAGCACTGTAATACCAATGTAATATCAATGTAATACTAATGTAATAATGAAAGATTTCCATCAGTAAGCAAATACCAATAAAAAGCTTCCACACTCCAGAAGAACGTTCAGTGTACGTTTTGCGTATTGCAAACAGTTCAAAACAACGATATGAATTTGGCTTATAAGGTATCTTATAACAGTTCAAAACAACGATATGAATTTGGCTTATAAGGTATCTTTCAATGGGTACGATACAGCATCTATGCTGGTATCTCTGATCTTTAAGTCGATGCTCCCTATCTGTTTCATTACCCCCACAGCAAGCGTCCTTGCTCCCAGGATGATTTATAAAGCGTTTCAACAAGTGCAAAGCAGTTTAAAATTATCGTTTAATTTTTAAAGGTGAAAAGAATGTAAATGTGATAGATTCTTACTACCTTAGCAAGTAGTATGTAATTAACACAAATTAGCCATATACATGTATTTAGTATGAATAACATTCGAACACAATGTATATTTAAAAAATACGTTTGGGGGAATAAAAGGAATAAAATATTAAATAGTGTGTAGTATAGTGTACATGTGTACATTATAAACTATATATTTCACTACGTGGTTTTACACGAAAAGTAAATTAAACACATAAAGGTGGGTTTATAGTTAAACTGTGACCATACCCCGAGTATACCATCGCCAATATATTGCAACATAAATCAATATTCCTTCATACCGGAAATGACTTCATTCCATGAAGTAAATCTAAAGTTACTGATCGGTAACAAAATCAAAATCAGTGTTCAGAGTTAAAACGGGGTCAACACTCCTTTATATTTTGCCAGAAAAAAAGTGAAAATTTAAACTGATGTAGGCCTTTTTATGGAAACTTTACGACAGTGTCAAGTTTAATCCATAAAGTTATTGAATGACTATTGAGTGTAGATGAAATTGTAAGGTAAAGGAATAAGCCAAACAACCAGTCAATCTTACCCTCACTGATTTCCTTTCGCTTTGTGGTGATAATTTAGATGAAATACGGCAGAAATGGAGTTTAGAGCCAGAATTTCTCAGTTTATAGCTTCATTTCAAACTTGATTGGCATTTATGAAGTCCTCTAAATTTATTATTGAGACAAACGAAATTTGCTACGACATGTGACGTATCAGGATTAGTGGACATGAACGATTTTATATGCCTCTTCAATACAGATTTAGCTGACTTAGGTAGGGTTATTCTTTCTTGGTAATTGCAAAAATTAAGCTGGACAACACTATATGCCTCCTCAGCAGAAAAGATCAAATCGGTTAGGGCGATTCTTACTTGGTAATTACCATAATAAACATGGACAACACTATATGCCTCCTCAGCAGAAAAGACCAACTAGGTTAGGGCGATTCTTTCTTGGTAATAACGATAATAAAGATGGGCAACACTAAATTGCCTCCTCAACATATGGCCGGCCTACTCGGTTAGGGCGATTCTTTCTTGGTAATTACTATAATAAACATGGGCATTACTATAATGAATGTGGGCAACAATGTATTGCCGCCTCATCATTTGGCCGGTCGACTGGGTTAGGTCCTTCTTGGTGATTAATGAACACAACAATTGTACCAAAGCTGATCTGAATGGATGCCTGGATCATTTGAAAAACAACACAGTGTGATGAAAGAAGGAAATTTATGGAATGGATTAAAAAATATATTGATTCTTTCATGCTCTAAACATACACCTCATTCAATTACTCTATCAAGACATTCACAAATAGGAAAACAAACAAAAACTGATTCATTAATACTCAGATGTATGACGGTAAGATTCATAATCTCACGTAATGAGAGTAAGATTAAAAAATAATCTCATGTAATTTAGTATAATGAAAGTGAGATTCAACTAATCTCATGGAATGAAAATAAGATTCCAGTTGTACCAAATTGAAACAAATAGCAGTTGGAACAAACATATGACTCGATCATTTGTATAGCTTGTATGATTCACAAATATGTGTAAAAAAAATTGCAAAATGCCCATTCGCTCCATCCAATTATTCACTCTAGGTTACGTTGTAAGCATATACATGTACAACGAAAAATGGTCAAATCGTTCTTGCCTTATTCTGTGACAGCAACACTGTTGCCTCCTCAACATATATGACCTGAATGGGTTAGGTTGGGTTTTTTTTGTGGTAATTACTAGTATGATGTGAACAATAAAAATAACTAAAAGTCGGTAGACATAACCAGTCTGATTAAAAACAGACCTCCACTGTTATACATGACGATCTGATAGCGATCGCTGAGGGGTCTTGTTCTGGTAACATATGTGTTATTGCCAAATCGCTAATTTTATCATCCAATCATATGAAGTCTTACATCTTCGTGTTTGGAGACTAAGCAGAGTGGATGAAAAAAATGAACAATTTGATTCACTTTCAGATGTTTTTTTAAATCCGCTTTTCCATTGACTAATATAAAGGTCATCAAAACATAACCCTAAAGTGGTCGTGGTCAAATTTCAGGTGGGATAGCGGAGATATGATTTTAATCAGACTGTATACATAATAAACATGGAAAGTATTTATCACCAAGAAAAGCAGTCGGAAGTGTTAGACAATACATTTGAATATATTGCTCCATAGTATATGCCACATTTTACAAACATTGCTTTGTACGGGCTCTGACTGCTTGTTTAAAACAATGACGAAGCCTGTGGAAAGGAATTGTACGTGCTGCCGTTGTGCAACAAGAACGGGGTGGGTGGGCTTCCTCGTATTATCACGTACGGTGATAATCTATTCTTAATTCGTAAGGCACATTGTAAAGGTGAAGATCTATCCTTCATTTGTAGGACACATTGTTAGGATGAAAACCTGTCCATCATTTATAGAACACGCTTTTACGGTGATAATCTATTCTTAATTGTAAGAAACATTGTTACGGTGAAGCTCTTTCCTTCATGTGTAGAATAGTGTGAAAATAAATTGAAATTTCGCAAACAAGTGGAATTTTGAACATATGACTTGTCGGCAGTGGCTAAGATTTCGGCAGAGGAAAAAAATGGAAATTTTACCAAAGATCCGTGTGGCTCTGCTGTACACAGTCTCGCTGATGTGATCACGTCTCCCTTTGGCACTGCCTTGTGAGGATCTGAATCAAACGTCTTGGAGAGGACATAAGTGAATTCTTAAGCCTTGTCTGGATATGACGTTTTGATCACGTCAATACGTGATTTACCTTTCTGCCTAGAGCGTTGCATCTTCTTTGGCTGAAGCTTCATATTTTTAGCACACCAGTGAGTGGTCAGTGTCGCAGTCAGCGCTGTGGAAGGTACGAGTAAGAAGAATAACCTTCATAGCAGACCGTCCCGTAATGATCAAGTCCAGTTTGTGCCAGTGTTTGGACCGGGATGCCTCTAAGACACTATGCTGTGGCACTGTCTGAAGGAAATAATTGATGATGCTGAGGTCGTGGTATAAGCACATCTCTAGAAGTCGCTGCCTGTTCTCATTCATCTTCCCAATGCTAAACTTGCCAAGACAGGAAGGCCAAGAATCATGGTCAGCACCGAGAATAGCGTTCAAGTCGCCCAGTAATGTCAAGTTCTCTTCCTTAAGAAGTTTGTCGATGAGCGAGTTTAATTTGTCATAGAACTCATCATTGGTATCTGAGATGGCACATCCACCTAGACGACAACAACCCTTGTAGTCGAGCAGCATGACTATTTGGGTTATATTGCAGTACTATGGCCAGACATCAGCATAAGCGGATTATGATATTACAATGCCGTTTTATGGTAGTTTGTCAACATTAACTAAGGATTTGTTTATGTAACAATAAAATTCAGCTTAATTTTATATCTGAGTTTGCGGCTTTTTCTGTCGTGATGCCTTTAAATTTCTCAGCTCGAAAACAAAGACTGTATATACCATTTATAACAGCCAAAACAGTTGTCGCCAAAATGATGGCCAGATGGTATATTTTGTCGCCAGTAAGGAAACTAAATCGCAATTTGCGACAATGGCGAAGTCCAGAGCGATCCCTGTATAATATACCTATGTACTGAGAAGGAAATTCGAACACGGAAAATATATAAATATGTTACAGTGTATGATGTGTATTTAATGTCAATATAATATTAAGGTCACGAATATTACTTGTGATAATTCTGTAATACATATATGAGAAGAATACCCGAATACCGAAATATTGACACCGGCAGACTTTTGATAATATTCAATCTGTTTAAGGAAGTACACGTCTTGGGCTTTTGTCAGCCAGAGAATGTTTCACGTTCGCAAAGCATATAGAATGCTATAGGTGACCAAAGCCCTAGTCACTAGTGGATGTTATACTTGTTCAAAGCCCTAAAAGAAGATTACGTGCCAAAGCCTTACATTTTGTGATACATGCCCCAAACCCTAGAAGATGTTATACGTGCACAAAGCTCTAAAGATAGAAATCCTTGCACAAAGCCATTGGGAATGTTATACGTGCCCAAAGCACTAGAGGATACAGTGCACTCCCAAAACCCTACTGGATATTATACGCATCCAATACCTAGTGGATGCTTTACTTGCTCAAAGTCATAGAGAAATAAGAGGTGCCCAAGACCCATGGAGATGTTGCATATTCCCAAAGTCATAGAGGATATCATACGTACCAAATCCCATAGCATATGTTATACGTGCTCAAAGTCCTACAAGGATCTTCTACGTACTCTAACATGGAGGATATTATACGCGCCCAAAGCCCTAAAAAATGTTATCTTTGCCGACAAGTATCAAGGGATATTATACGTGTCCAAAGCCCTAGGGGATGTAATACATTCCCAAAGACCTTGTGGATGCTCTAATCATCCAATGACCTAGTGGATGTTATACGTGCTAAAGCTATGGGGGATCTTATATATGCCCAGAGCCCTAGGAGATGTTAGACGCGCCTAAAGCCATAGAGGATGTTATACGTACCCAAGTCATAGAGTATGTTATACGTGCTCAAAAGGATCTTATACGCATCTAAATATAGAGGATGTTATATGTGCCCAAAGCCACACAGGATGCTATAGGTACCCACAAACCTAGTGGATGTTATACGTGCCCAATAACCTAGAAGATGTAGTACATTCCCAAAGCCCCAGAGCATGTTATACGTACCCAACAACTTAGTGTATGTTATACGTACCCAACGACTTAGTGGATGTTACTCGTGCCCAACAACTTAGTGTATGTTATACGTACCCAACGACTTAGTGGATGTTATACGTACCCAACAACTTAGTGTATGTTATACGTACCCAACGATCAAGTGGATGTTATACGTACCCAACGACTTAGTGGATGTTATACGTACCCAACGACTTAGTGTATGTTATACGTGCCCAACGATCTAGTGGATGTTATACGTACCCAACGACTTAGTGGATGTTATACGTGCCCAATAACCTAGAAGATGTAGTACATTCCCAAAGCCCCAGAGCATGTTATACGTACCCAACGACTTAGTGGATGTTACACGTTCCCAACAACTTAGTGTATGTTATACGTACCCAACGACTTAGTGGATGTTATACGTACCCAACAACTTAGTGTATGTTATACGTACCCAACGATCTAGTGGATGTTATACGTACCCAACGACTTAGTGGATGTTATACGTACCCAACGACTTAGTGTATGTTATACGTGCCCAACGACTTAGTGGATGTTATACGTACCCAACGACTTAGTGGATGTTATACGTACCCAACGACTTAGTGTATGTTATACGTGCCCAACGACTTAGTGGATGTTATACGTACCCAACGACTTAGTGGATGTTATACGTACCCAACGACTTAGTGTATGTTATACGTACCCAACGACTTAGTGAATGTTATACGTACCCAACAACTTAGTGTATGTTATACGTACCCAACGACTTAGTGGATGTTATACGTACCCAACGACTTAGTGTATGTTATACGTACCCAACGACTTAGTGTATGTTATACGTACCCAACGACTTAGTGTATGTTATACGTACCCAACGACTTAGTGGATGTTATACGTGCCCAACGACTTAGTGGATGTTATACGTACCCAACGATCTAGTGTATGTTATACGTACCCAACGACTTAGTGTATGTTATACGTACCCAACGACTTAGTGTATGTTATACGTACCCAACGACTTAGTGGATGTTATACGTACCCAACGACTTAGTGGATGTTATACGTGCCCAACGACTTAGTGGATGTTATACGTACCCAACGACTTAGTGGATGTTATACGTACCCAACGACTTAGTGTATGTTATACGTACCCAACGACTTAGTGGATGTTATACGTACCCAACGACTTAGTGGATGTTATACGTACCCAACGACTTAGTGTATGTTATACGTACCCAACGACTTAGTGAATGTTATACGTACCCAACGACTTAGTGGATGTTATACGTACCCAACGACTTAGTGTATGTTATACGTACCCAACGTTTTAGTGTATGTTATACGTGCCCAACGACTTAGTGGATGTTATACGTGCCCAACGACTTAGTGTATGTTATACGTACCCAAGGACTTAGTGGATATTATACGTACCCAACGACTTAGTGTATGTTATACGTGCCCAACGACTTAGTGTATGTTATACGTACCCAACGACTTAGTGGATGTTATACGTACTCAACGACTTAGTGTATGTTATACGTACCCAACGACTTAGTGTATGTTATACGTACCCAACGACTTAGTGTATGTTATACGTACCCAACGACTTAGTGGATGTTATACGTGCCCAACGACTTAGTGGATGTTATACGTACCCAACGACTTAGTGGATGTTATACGTACCCAACGACTTAGTGTATGTTATACGTACCCAACGATTTAGTGTATGTTATACGTACCCAACGACTTAGTGGATGTTATACGTACCCAACGACTTAGTGGATGTTATACGTACCAAACGACTTAGTGGATGTTATACGTGCCCAACGACTTAGTGGATGTTATACGTACCCAACGACTTAGTGGATGTTATACGTACCCAACGACTTAGTGTATGTTATACGTACCCAACGACTTAGTGGATGTTATACGTACCCAACGACTTAGTGGATGTTATACGTACCCAACGACTTAGTGTATGTTATACGTACCCAACGACTTAGTGAATGTTATACGTACCCAACGACTTAGTGGATGTTATACGTACCCAACGACTTAGTGTATGTTATACGTACCCAACGACTTAGTGTATGTTATACGTGCCCAACGACTTAGTGGATGTTATACGTGCCCAACGACTTAGTGTATGTTATACGTACCCAAGGACTTAGTGGATATTATACGTACCCAACGACTTAGTGTATGTTATACGTGCCCAACGACTTAGTGTATGTTATACGTACCCAACGACTTAGTGTATGTTATACGTACCCAACGACTTAGTGGATGTTATACGTACCCAACGACTTAGTGTATGTTATACGTACCCAACGACTTAGTGTATGTTATACGTACCCAACGACTTAGTGTATGTTATACGTACCCAACGACTTAGTGTATGTTATACGTACCCAACGACTTAGTGTATGTTCTACGTGCCCAACGACTTAGTGGATGTTATACGTACCCAACGACTTAGTGTATGTTATACGTACTCAACGACTTAGTGTATGTTATACGTACTCAACGACTTAGTGTATGTTATACGTGCCCAACGACTTAGTGTATGTTATACGTACCCAACGACTTAGTGGATATTATACGTACCCAACGATCTAGTGGATCGTATACGTGCCCAACGACTTAGTGGATGTTATACGTGCCCAACGACTTAGTGTATGTTATACGTACCCAAGGACTTAGTGGATATTATACGTGCCCAACGACTTAGTGTATGTTATACGTGCCCAACGACTTAGTGTATGTTATACGTACCCAACGACTTAGTGGATATTATACGTACCCAACGACTTAGTGTATGTTATACGTGCCCAACGACTTAGTGGATGTTATACGTACCCAACGACTTAGTGGATGTTATATGTACCCAACGATCTAGTGTATGTTATACGTACCCAACGACTTAGTGGATGTTATACGTACCCAACGACTTAGTGTATGTTATACGTGCCCAACGACTTAGTGGATGTTATACGTACCCAACGACTTAGTGGATGTTATACGTACCCAACGACTTAGTGGATGTTATACGTACCCAACGACTTAGTGGATGTTATACGTGCCCAATAACCTCGAAGTAGTACATTCTCAAAGCACCAGAGCATGTTATACCTACCCAACGACTTAGTGGATGTTATACGTACCCAACGACTTAGTGGATGTTATACGTACCCAACGATCTAGTGGATGTTATACGTACCCAACGACTTAGTGGATGTTATACGTACCCAACGACTTAGTGGATGTTATACGTACCCAACGACTTAGTGGATGTTATACGTACCCAATGACTTAGTGGATGTTATACGTACCCCAACGACTTAGTGGATGTTATACGTACCCCAACGACTTAGTGGATGTTATATGTACTCAAAGCTGTAGAACATGTTTAATCATTACTGAAGCCAAAGAGCAGGGATGCGCAAACGTACATACAGACTCCACCAGCAAATACTGATAAACATAACAATAGTCAAGAATAACATTCCAATTTTTTGTCCCATAATGAGCACGATTTTTGTATGAGTCAGTTTACGTCACAAAATTCTGCATTTCATGTGCACAAACTCTTTGAGAGATCCCTGACCAACGGTTTAATATTTGAAGGTGACATTTTAATAATCATCATCCTTGATTTTACTTGCTTTACATTTACAATTATCAACGTTTATATATATATATATATATAAACACAAAAAGAAATGAATTTAGAAAATATAACAAATGCTGAAAATAATTAAGGAAGGAAACTATTAGGTGTTTAAGTTTGTTCTTGCAGTCATAAAAGGTGAGTTTTAAGATCACTCTTGAATGGGAGCACTGTGTCTTTGTGTCTAATTTCAATGGACAATTCATTCCACGTTGCTGGGCCCTGGTATGCAAAAGAATATATGACTTCCTTTTCATAGTGGGAATAATGAGTATACGATTGTCAGAAGAGGAGCGTACGTATCCTGCTGGTGTATACACATAGGTGAGGCGATTAAGGTATGTTGGACTGGAGTCCGTCAGTGAAACGTTGCACAGAAAACAAATTTTGTATTTGATTCTGGATCGAATGGATAGCCAGTGTAGGGTACAGAGCAGCGGGGAGGTGTGCTCTTATCATGGCACTCTAAGGATGATCCAAGCAGCTGTGTTTGAACGTTTTGAAGTTTCTGGAGTAGATATTGAGACAAACCAACTAGAATTGAGTTACAGTAGTCCAGTCTTGAAAGTACTAATGAACACACAAGTGTTTTAGTGGCATCAACTGAAATATATTTGTGAATGCACCTGATGCGTCTCATCTCAAGATATGGAGCCTTGCATATATTCATGACATGTTGGTGCAGTGTGAGAGTCCTATCCAGAGTAACACCTAGGTTTTGTACTGACTGTGTGAATTTAATGTTAAGCTGCTGATATGTATTGTTTTAGGTCAAGGATGTAAATGAGAAAATCTTTATATTGTGATCAGAATGGTCTCCATTTTATCATCATTCATCTGCAGCTTGTTACATGTCATCCATGATTTCACATCAGAAATGCAACTCTCTACTCCTTGGAAGGTAGCATCAACTTCAGTTGGGTTGCTAGATTTGTATATTTGGGTGTCATCAGCGTGCAATTGATGAGACAATGGATTATGATCTATGACACTTAAGAGCTGCTAAGTATATATAATGAAGAGAACAGGACCAAGAACAGACCCCTGTGGAACACCACAACATAGTTCAACTGGGCTGGAGTGTATTCCATTCGCAGATACAATTTTTGTCCTGTGGACTAAGTAGGACTTGAACCACAGAAAGGCTGTATTGTGAATGCCAAATACATACTGGGAAAGGTGAAGTAAAATAGCATTGTCTATTGTATCCAGTGTTGTAAACAAATCATGGAGGGTAAGGACTGTAATCTTCCACTATCCATAGCAGAGAGAATGTCATTAAATACTTTCAGAAGAGCGGTTTCAATATTGTGGTAAGGGTGATATGCAGGCTGTACATTGCTAAAAAGAATATTTGAATTCAGATGAGAAACAAGTTGGGTTAGAACTATGTGAAGGGGCAAATTTCAGGAGATCTATTAATTAAATATTAGATGAAGCCAGCGAACCATTAGTTAGATTTATGGAGACATGCCATGTCAAAGGGGGGCGGTCTGTATTGTAGAGTGCGACCGTTGTACAAATTAAACCTTGTTTACTCAGCAATCAGACTGACTGCTAGCGACATTTTAAAGTTTCATTTTTCACGAAAAGTGTCAGAATTGAGAAAACGCAGGGATTCTGTTCCTTAAAAACAAGCATGTCATACAGACCAGACGTAAACGACTTTTAGAGAAAAGCGGGAGAAAATACATTTGATTCTGATTGGTCACGGTTAAATAAGGGGTGTGTTTTCATACGAAAATTCGTAGGATATAATATCGGCCTAGCGAAATTAGAAATTAGTCTGAAAATTTCTCTGCAAGACAGGAACCAGAGGTAGAATTATTTACTAGGACTCTGGATGTTATTTGAGAGAAATACGTCCGTTAAGAAATCGTGGTCCAGAAAAACCCGCCAAACTAAGGGACGGACACACCCAAAACTCAAAGGGAGAAAAGAGCTTTTTGGAAGATCGTGAAGTTACGTAAAGTACGACGTACACTTTGGAAAAGGAATTGGGAAACGGAAATTGCAGTGAGCGCATGATACAGTGGACAAGTCCGGAATCGAACAGAAACATCCACGGGTGCAGAGTATCTAGAGTTTGGACGAGACAGTGTCTTCCAGAACAACATTTAACGGAATAGTGAACGAGGATCGAGGAATAGCAGGTTATGAAAATAGAACACGGCACTGACTTCGATTGTACCACTCGATCCTATGATGATTTTAAAACTATCAGTAATAGATCGGCTAATTTGTTTAAATCTATTTCAAATTTTATTGTAATTCGGTAAAAGTTTATTTCTAAACAGCGTGTATTCCTAATGAAAGGAAGTTTCATAATTGTGTATGTATTTGATTAAATTGTTTGTTTATCTTTACCGGGGCTCGTAGTTGTTTGTTCAATATACCTGTTCAGTTTACTCTAACAATTCTCATACTCGAACTGGGCAATTCTATCGAGGGCGGTCATCTCTTAAATAACGAGTACCAAAAGGAAGTGGGTTACGGTTGCTATTATAATATATTGTACAATACCCCTTGACAAAGTGGGACTTAACACTTACCCTTTGACAAGTGGGGCTTATACAATACTATAAACGGATAACGCTACCAACCCGAAACCTAACAAACAACTTTTTCTATGAATTTGTACATGAACGGGAGATTTCAAACTGGTCGGTAATTCTTCTAATCGTTATGGTCGAGTGTTGATTTCTTCAGAAGAGGCTTTACAATGGCAGTTTAAAAAATGATGGGAATTCCCCCGAATGAGAGAGAAAGAGAGGTATTAATAACATCAGTTAGTGAAGGCAATATTTGATCTAAGCACTCAAGCAGCAGTGATGCTGGAATTGGATCAAGCTCACATGACTTTGGTGCGCTCTTCGTCACGATTGTCTGTACTAAATCCATAGAGACAGGTTCAAATGCTGCTAATGGTTGTCGCTGAAATTCTGTATCGTAACTGTATGGTGACAACGAGTCAATTGAAATTTTGTTGTCAAGCGTATCTCTAATGGTTTGTACTTTGTCACGGAAGAAAGTTGCAAACAGGTCCGGAAGGTCTACTAGGGAGAAGATAGATGGAAGTGGTGTATATTTGTTCCTTGACATTAGCTTGTTAGTAATCTCGAAGAGATCTTTGCAGCTGGAACTTCCGTGATCTTAGTACTGTAGTGGGATAATTTGGCTAAATGGGTTATGTTTGTGACGTTCTTCTTAGCGGCTAAATATATTTGTTTATGAATAGTGAGTCTGATGGAAAGCCAAAGCCTCTCCGCTTTACGGCGGTCTCTTTTAGCAGTGCGAAGCTGGTCCCTAACACTGCTATACCACGCATAACACTTTGAATTGATACTCTGCATTTGGTGGCTGGGGCATGTTTTCGAGCAATGAAAGCAGGCAGTTATCGAGTTGTTCTGCAGTAGGAGGTAAGCAAGTTGTTAGGATCGCTTGGATGTCATGGATTAGTATGGTTCTATTTATATGGCCAGTAACAGTTTAAAGTGAACTGGAACCAGCAAAGGATCACGTGTGTAAGATCAATACAATAAACTGACAACGAAAGGTTAGCCTGAGCGCTTTCGACTCTAAATTATTATTAGTCGTTTTGATCGTTTTCACCAACACGCAAAACATGGACAAGACACACAAAAAGCCAGATTTTTCATTTTGTTTTTCAATTTTCTTGTCTTGTCTCTGCTTTGTATAAACCTTTGAAAACGACTCATGAAAGTAGAAAGAGCTCAGCCTTGTTAAAAACTAGTTTTGCACTGTTCATTTTCAGTTTTGCATATATATATATGAGAGAGAGAGAGAGAGAGAGAGAGAGAGAGAGAGAGAGAGAGAGAGAGAGAGAGAGAGAGAGAGAGAGAGGTGTACAGTAAATGGAGACATATTTATTTAAAATCTAAGATGGAAACAAAGTCCTTCCTTTCCGGTTTTGAGGTGGATGGGAAAGGCTATTCAGAGTTCGTAAATATTGCACGTGTTTGTTCATCGACAGTGATCCGATGTGCAGCCCATTACTCATTCCGTAACACAAACATACGCTATATAGGAAAACACTGCATTGGAATCCTACTTGAAATTGGTGGCCACTACGTGCAAGATAACTGTTACGGACACATACACTCGAGATATCTCCTTATTCAGGAAACAATCTGACATCCATTTAGAAAGGGGTTGTCTCTCATTATTCAGGACTCGATTTGAATTCCAATCATAAAGGGATTGCCTTTGCTTATTATGAAACGATTTGACGTCCATTTAAAGAGGGTTTGACTTTAGTAAGTTCTCAAGGTTGCACTTTTATTTTGATTTTGGAAAGGATGTCTCCAGGTTGTAGACCGTGGAGAGTACAGTCACATGCTTATGCAGAAAATAGATGACATGAATGTTTAAAACTTCAGTGGTATATTAAGGAGTGATATAGTCACGTGCAATTTATGGTGGAAAATGTTGAATATATCCACCAATTTTCGTTTTAATTTTCGCAATTCTCTTCATTATATTAATTCATATGTCCAGATTTTGCAAATATCCTTTCATTGAATTCCGCTTCTTTGTTACATATAAAATGTGATATTTTACTTTAGTTTATTTATTGGAGTATTTGGAAAATTGTGTTACGGTTCTAATTGTCTTAAATTAAGTAACATAAAAAGCAAAAGCAAACAATTTAGTAAAATCAAGAAATAATTTTTATATATTTGAAACTTTACCAGTTACTTACAGTATTAAATCCGAAACAATCCAAAATGTTATATCACACCTCCATAAAGGTTGTTCCGAATGAACTCCAATAATATTTAATGTGTTGATGTGTCAATATTTTAGTCACAATGATGTAATCTTTTAATGAGTCCTCAATAATCTCGAAGTGGCATGTTAGTTCAAAAGTTAATAAGCACTTTTCCAATTCCAATGAATAATTCAAATTAATATTTTCTCTCAAATTAAATATGAACACAATTAAAAGTAACTCCTCTTTATTTATATTAAAATAGGATCAGTTTTGTTTATTGCATTATTATATACATCACCAGTGAATTATGTCTCAATAACAATTTCTGAGGAGAAAACCTCAATCATTTTGGTGGAAACTCATGGGGAATTGTAAGCAAAGTAAGTCCTTGAACTTAAACCCATGTGAACATCTTAATAAAAATCAGTTAGACAATACAATCTCTAAGAGAAAAATAATGGTCCTGAAGTCAAATACAAGTAAACGCATTTTCAAAGTATGATATTAGTCAGGTAGGCCCACTCTCCTACCCTCTATTATGCGCAAAGGTAAAGCACTCAATGCAGATTAAATAAAAGATAGAATTGTTTTTATTTTCGACAATGCTGTTGTCTTTTAAAATATAGATGATAATGATGATGATAATGATGATGATAATAATTTATAGTGTAGATATGTTTATTCACTTATATTTCTGCGATTATTGTTTAAGACCGTAAGGCAAATAAATAAGATTATAGTTACGTATAAGAATATATTTTATGATCGTATGTTTTGTATTCATATATTGTGTATTCATATACTATAGCTTCCTATCGTGTCCATTGACAAAGACCACACTATTATAAAAAGGATTGGTCGATAACAGTGTACTTGCTTAAAACATTGTGTCAAAGTAATGTGAAAATATGATAGGTCAGAGGTCAGTTTCTCTTTGGTCTACTGAAGTCATGAGGAACGCAAGACAATCTTACCACATACTCTGCACAGCGATTTCAGGACAGATCTATTTACATATTTTATTCTCTCTCTCTCTCTCTCTCTCTCTCTCTCTCTCTCTCTCTCTCTCTCTCTCTCTCTTTCTCTCTCTCTCTCTCTCTCACACACACACACACACAGAGCGTTAGAGAGATGACGATTTGCTATGCCAGCGCTTGTCTGCGCGTAAGTTTAGGTTTTCGACGGGTCTTTTGGCAGACATGAATGGAGTACTAAATATGGAATAATTTATTGATTTCGCCCTATTCGTTTGTAATAGGGAGATTTCGTATCTCTTATCATACCATGTATCGTTTTAATGTTACGTTTGTCTTATTTGTTGACTATGGATGCCATTAATCTTCAAATTTTGTTTGGCGGTATATTCTCATTTACGTATGTATTCATATATTTTTTAATATTACAATTGCATTGATTTTATTGACCACGCAAGCGCCGAGTTGAGCCAACACATTAGGTTTCACTAGCTTCATTGGATGCAACTACAAACTTGCAACAGAATCACGAAATGCATGAGCGTCTTCTAAGAAACATCACTCACTATATGTGTTACGTATGAATACATATCAACGAGCCATAGTTTGATGACGTCTTTATAGACTCGCATTATCATTGAATGTACAGATCAAAGTAGTACCTGCTATTTTCACGGACTATTACAGTTCGTGTTGTATAGATAAAGGTCATAGATAAAAGTCATACTTAAAGGTCATAGATAAAGATCATAGATAAATGGAAAACATGCGGCTTCTGAATACTTCCTTTGGATTCAGCATTTCATTGAAATAGTAGTATGTGTTGCATGTGTGGACTAACTTTAGTGAGTATTCGTTTATTATTATATGCTCATTTTTGTCTCCGTTAATTTTTCATTGTCAGAATTGTGCAATATTTTAAGATATTTACAAACCTTCATATTACACGGACGTGCACGACACGTGTGGCCAATAGTAGTATAGTTTATTAGAAATAATTGCTTTGTAAACAACTTAGGTACACTCATGTA
Source organism: Unio delphinus (assembly GCA_029339505.1). Classification (NCBI taxonomy): domain Eukaryota; kingdom Metazoa; phylum Mollusca; class Bivalvia; order Unionida; family Unionidae; genus Unio; species Unio delphinus. The sequence continues at coordinate 26,896 of JAQISU010000717.1, read as the reverse complement.
GTAGACGCTTTAGGCTTTGGTTGATTATATTTGGTTCTGAATAAACTTGGAAAGCGGTTTCGTAGACTGCCATAAACTGCCATAAACAAGCTCGTGAAGGTCTAAAGCTGGATTTGGTTGTCAGAGGCTCTATCAGATGCAAGACATTGATGATTTTGCAAGAAAAGTTGGTGTTTATCTCGCACATCCACCCCGGCGATAACAACCTATGGAACCCACAACGTTTGGCCTTCCTGTCTTGGCAAGTTCATTCTTTTGGACAAGTCACATCATAAAGTGTCTTGGAAGTATCCCGATCTAAACACTGGTAACAACTGGACTTCATCATTACGAGACGGTCTGCCATGAAGTGTGTGCCTCTTACCCGTGTCATCCACAGCGCTGACAGCGATACTGACCACTCGCTGATGTGCTGCAAAATGAAGCATCAGCCAAAGAAGACCACACTATGCAGGAGGGTAAACTACGCATTGACGTGAGCAAGACATCATATCTAGATAAGGTTGCGGTATCCACTTATGTCCTCTCCAAGACGTTTCATTCAGAACCTCCCAATGGTAGTGCCAAAGAAAGATGGGATCACATCAGAGATACTATATACAGCACAGTCACATGGATCTTCGGTAAGAAGCAAAGAACAACGACTAGATTGAGGCTACCTCCGCCATACTCACACCAGCCATGGAAGAACGTCGCAGTGCTCACAGGGAATACAAACGATCCTCTACAGGCATACAGGTCTACCAGAAGCAAGGTACAGACGTTAGCAAGGCAGTGCGCCAATGAATAATAGTTTCAGCTCTGTCAGAGCATCCAGTTATCAGCAGATATCGGAAACATCAGAGGCATGTACGATGGCATAACGAAAGCAATGGGTCCCACGAAAAAAGTGATAGCACCACTGAAGTCTGGGGCAGATGATTCCATCCATGACAATGGCAAGAAGATGGAGCGTTGGGTGGAATTCTACTCTGAACTGTACTCCAGAGAGAAAAATGTGACCAACGACGATGCCCTCAACACCATTGAAAACCTTCCGATCATGGCCAAACTGGACACGAAACCTACTGTGGCAGAACTCAAGAAGGTCCTAGAGAAACTGTCCTTATGTTAAGCCCCAGAGAAGGATGACATCTCAGCTGAAGTCATCAAGCGTGGATTCAACTAGCTGCTCACACACCTACACGACCTCCTCTGCTAGTGTTGGGATGAAGGTGCAGTGCCTCAGGGCATGAGACTCCAACATCGTAACCCTTTACAAGAACAGAGGCGTCAGAAGTGACTGCAGCTGATTCAGGTGCATACACCTTCTCAGCATCGTATGTAAAATCTTCGCACACGTCATCCTGAACAGACTAGGGACGCTTGCTGACAGATTATATCCAGCGTCGCAGTTCTGGTTTCACGCAGAGAGGTCAACAATCGACACGATCTTCTCATTCAGGCAACTGCAGGAGAAATGCAGAGAACAACATAAACCCCTCTTCCCGACTTTTTTTTTAACCTCACCAAGGCGTTCGATCTGGTCAGCAGAGATGGACTCGTCAAATCCTGGCGAAGATTGGATGCCATCCAAAGTTACTAAGATGATCCGGTTCATCCACGATGGCACGAAAGTCACAGTGTAGGACGATGGCTCAACGTCTGACCCCTTCAACATACGCAGCGTCCAAGCCCTCACTCTCTTCTGCATCTTCTTCGCTGTCCTGCTCAAGCGTGCCTTTTGAACCTCCACAGAAGGGATCTACCTGCACATGCGATCAGACGGCAAACTGTTCAACCGGGAACGACATAAGGCAAAGAGCAAAGTGCGTAAAACAACCATCAGGGACACGCTCTTTCCGACGATACTGCCCTAGCCACTCACACAGAGTAACAGCACATGATGGATCAGTGTACTAAAGCATGCGGTGAGTTTGTGATGGCCATCAGCCTAAAGCAAACAAACGTGATGGCTCAGAACGCAGCCCCCCCCCCCACCCCCTCAAGCATCATCATCAACAACTACGAACTTAAGGTAGTCACTCAGTTCACTTTCCTCGTCTCTACCATCACTAACAACTTATCGGTCGATACTGAGCTCAACAATCGGATTGGAAAGGCATCAACAACTCTCTCCAGGTTGTCGTAAAGAGTGTGGAACAACAGTATGCTGAGCCTAAACACTAAGATCTCTGTGTACTATGCCTGCGTGCTAAGCACTCTCCTGTATGCCAGTGAAACCTGCACTCTGTATGTCTCTCAAGAGAAAAGACTGAGCGCCTTTCACATGCGATGTCTCCGACGCATACTCTGGATCACGTAGAGTAATCGAGTAACAAACAACGAGGTGCGAGAATGTGGCCACATAACCAGCATGGTCACGCTCCTCCACTATTGTTGCATGAGATGGCTGGGTTATGTACGTCGGATAGATGACATAAGGATCCCCAAAGAGCTTCTTCATTAGGAACTTGCGTCTGGAAAAAAGTCGATCGGACGGCCACATCTCCGCTTCAAAGATGTCTGCAAGCGTGACATAAAAGTCCTTGACATCGATCTCAACACCTGGGAAGAGCTTACTCCAGACAGGCCCAGCTGGCGATATATTATGATCATAAAGGAGGACAAGTACGCTTGCTAGCTGTTGAAAAGCGCTCTTACAGGAAGAAGAAGCTGCTCAAACACAAACTAGATTCACCTTTCAAGTGTATAAAGTTCAGCAAGGACTGCCACTCCCATGTTGAGCTACATAGCCACTACAGACGCTGCACAACCACCAACCGGGACATCTCTTATGGGAACACTTTCATTGTCTCTCGAGACTAACGGCATGCAACAAATTGGGTAGTATATTTACATGGGTTTGGGGCAACATATTTATATGAGTATTGGGCAGTACATTCATTTTGGTGTTGGGTAGTACATTTATATGGGTATTGGGTATATATTTATATATGTATTGGGTAGCATATTTATAGAGTACATGATCAATGGGTCGTACATTAGATGGGTATTGGCTAGTACATTCATATGTATATTGGGTAGTACATTTATATGGGTATAAGGTAGTACATTTACATGGGTATTGAGTAGTACATTTATTTGAACATTGGGTGGTAATTGTATATGGGAATTGGGTAGAATATTGATATTGGCATTGTAAGGGATATGTATATCAATAAAGAGTAGTATATTTATATGGGATTTGGGCGGTACATTTTGTAACAAGATAACCGGGTGGGAGTTTCGGATTCAAAACAGCACTTTTGACGATGATGATACAATTACAATGTTTAATAATGGATGACTTGAATGAGCAATTAAATTATGAATGCTTTCGTGTATATTTATATGGGTATTGGGTAGTATATTTTATATCAATATTTGGGTAGCATTTTAAATGAGTATTGATTAGTACATTTTTATGGGTATTGGGTAGTACATTTAAAAGAGTATTGGGTAGTATATTTACATGAGTATTGTGTAGTACATTTGAATCGGTATTGGGTAGTACATTTACACGAGTATTCGGTAGTACATTTACATGAATATTGTGTAGTACATTTACATGAGTATTGGGTAGTACATCTGTATGGGTATTGGGTAGTACATTTGAATGGGTATTGGGTAGTACATTAAAATGAGTATTGGGCAGCATATTTAAATGGCTATTGGCTAGTATATTTATATGAGTAATGGGTCATACAATTAGATGGGTATTGGATAGTACAATTAGATGGGTATTGGATAGTACTATTATATGGGTATTGGGTGGTTTATTTATATGAGTATTGATGGAGCATATTTATGTGGGTATTGGAGAGTACAATTACACGAGTATGTATGTATGTATGTATGTATGTATGTATGTATGTATGTATGTATGTATGTATGTATGTATGTATGTATGTATGTATGTATCAATGTATGTTTGGATGTCCCTTCCTACGACATTCGTCTGCTCAATCCATCCTGCATAAAACCCAGGCTAGCCAGTTCTTTATTCATAGCCGTCATTTTCATTTTCAAATAATTAATTATGTGCCATACATATTATAAATCTCTAGTGTTAATTTTCCTGTGCCCACACAGTGACAATTCCATAGTTTTAATTTCCCACACAGTGACAATTCCATAATAATACATTGTATGTAGTCTCCCCATGTTGACTCGTATACCAATTTACGCTGCAGGGCTAGTATCTATCACTCGTATTGATTCCCTTTACTTTGAATGTATGACGTGTTCTCTAGTCATATATTTAGCATTGTTCCCTGCTTTCTTGAAGTGGTCTTTGCGGGTAGTTATTTGACACCTAATGATAAGAAACTCGCTTTGTACGACTTTGAAGATCCTAGAGTATTTTTCTAGAGCTGTCACCTACAAGATTTAAAATTCGCCCGTCAATGATTAGTTACTTTTTAGTTTCTTTTTGTTCAAATACAACTTTGCGCTTAGAATCTTTAAAAATTGTTTTAAAGTGTTGTACTTTTGGAAAATCTTGATCGTTAAGACAATTGGTTTTTCTTATACTAAGCAAGATAAGGAACATAATAATATACATGCATTCCAATTTAAAGTTCACTACATTCGTCTGTCCCACATTTTTAAAGTAACCCGAAAAATACCACAAGTATATACGGACTAAATAGAGTCCGTCCCTACATTTTTTAAGTAACAAAAAAACCCACAAGGATATACTGACTAAATAGAGAGTCCGTCATTCACTTCAAATATAGGATATACGGACTAAATAGAGAGTCCGTCATTTACTTTTATATAGGATATACGGACTAAATAGAGTCCGTCATTTACTTCAAATATAGGATATACGGACTAAATAGAGAGTCCGTCATTTACTTCAAATATAGGATATACGGACTAAATAGAGTCCGTCATCTACTTTTATATAGGATATAATATTTTCCAGCCTTGGATTGGACATTTGCGTCAGAGACGAGGCTTGGTCGAGCATATGACGCACAATTTTGATATCAACGGTGGAGTTTTCTGTCGTACATTGACGTGTAATGAAACATTCTTTTCGCATTTTGAACCAAAAATCATGATAAAATTAAAAATGGTATATTGTGAATACTGGTGTTGTTTTCAAGCAACAAAACACTCATTCACACTTTCCTTACCTTAAACATAAAATGCTCCATTTGCACTGAAAAGTTACGAATAAAATTAAAGAATAAATTAGGCATATTTTAGCTCTCAAAGAATTGTGGCTGAAACAGCTATGGTAACGCTAATACACATCGTCTGAATTATGTATAGCTGATAATTTGTATAATGTTACAAATGTAAACAGGTCATAAAAAGTCCCCTCTTATCATCAGGATTATATGAGACAGAAAACATAACGAATTTGTCATTGAGTATGATTTTGCCTTGGATTGATATACCCTCTAATCGCACCAACGTGTCTATGGGCAAGAAAAATTACATAAGTACCTCAGCACCATATGACCTTTTATGAGTCGAAGGAACATTCAACACTCAATAATCAATTAATTTCCTTGTGTGTTGACTATTTGGGTTGAGACAGTGTTGGTGTGTTGATCATTAGGGTCGAGACAGTGTTTGTGTGTTGACTATTTGGGTTGAGACAGTGTTTGTGTGCTGATCATTAGGGTCGAGACAGTGTTTGTGTGTTGACTATTTGGGTTGAGACAGTGTTGGTGTGCTGATCATTAGGGTCGAGACAGTGTTGGTGTGTTGACTATTTGGGTTGAGACAGTGTTGGTGTACTGATCATTAGGGTCGAGACAGTGTTTGTGTGTTGGTCATTAGGGTTGAGACAGTGTTGGTGTGTTGATCATTAGGGTCGAGACAGTGTTGGTGTGTTGACTATTTGGGTTGAGACAGTGTTGGTGTGCTGATCATTAGGGTCGAGACAGTGTTTGTGTGTTGATCATTAGGGTTGAGACATTGTTGGTGTGTTGATCATTAGGGTCGAGACAGTGTTTGTGTGTTAACTATTTGGGTTGAGACAGTGTTGGTGTGTTGATCATTAGGGTTGAGACAGTGTTGGTGTGTTGATCATTAGGGTCGAGACAGTGTTGGTGTGTTGATCATTAGGGTTGAGACAGTGTTGGTGTGTTGATCATTAGGGTCGATACAGTGTTTGTGTGTTGACTATTTGGGTTGAGACAGTGTTGGTGTGCTGATCATTAGGGTCGAGACAGTGTTTGTGTGTTGACTATTTGGGTCGAGACAGTGTTTGTGTTTTGACTATTTGGGTTGAGACAGTGTTTGTGTGCTGATCATTAGGGTCGAGACAGTGTTTGTGTGTTGACTATTTGGGTTGAGACAGTGTTGGTGTGCTGATCATTAGGGTCGAGACAGTGTTGGTGTGTTGACTACTTGGGTTGAGACAGTGTTGGTGTGCTGATCATTAGGGTCGAGACAGTGTTGGTGTGTTGATCATTAGGGTTGAGACAATGTTGGTGTGTTGATCATTAGGGTTGAGACAGTGTTGGTGTGTTGATCATTAGGGTTGAGACAGTGTTGTTGTGTTGATCATTAGGGTCGAGACAGTGTTTGTGTGTTGACTATTTGGGTTGAGACAGTGTTGGTGTGCTGATCATTAGGGTCGAGACAGTGTTTGTGTGTTGACTATTTGGGTCGAGACAGTGTTTGTGTTTTGACTATTTGGGTTGAGACAGCGTTTGTGTGCTGATCATTAGGGTCGAGACAGTGTTTGTGTGTTGACTATTTGGGTTGAGACAGTGTTGGTGGGCTGATCATTAGGGTCGAGACAGTGTTGGTGTGTTGACTATTTGGGTTGAGACAGTGTTGGTGTGCTGATCATTAGGGTTGAGACAGTGTTTGTGTGTTGATCATTAGGGTTGAGACAGTGTTGGTGTGTTGATCATTAGGGTCGAGACAGTGTTGGTGTGTTGACTATTTGGGTTGAGACAGTGTTGGTGTGCTGATCATTAGGGTCGAGACAGTGTTTGTGTGTTGATCATTAGGGTTGAGACAGTGTTGGTGTGTTGATCATTAGGGTCGAGACAGTGTTTGTGTGTTGACTATTTGGGTTTGGACAGTGTTGGTGTGTTGATCATTAGGGTTGAGACAGTGTTGGTGTGTTGATCATTAGGGTTGAGACAGTGTTTGTGTGTTGATCATTAGGGTTGAGACAGTGTTGGTGTGTTGACTATTTGGGTTGAGACAGTGCTGGTGTGCTGATCATTAGGGTCGAGACAGTGTTTGTATGTTGATCATTAGGGTTGAGACATTGTTGGTGTGTTGATCATTAGGGTCGAGGCAGTGTTTGTGTGTTAACTATTTGGGTTGAGACAGTGTTGGTGTGTTGATCATTAGGGTTGAGACAGTGTTGGTGTGTTGATCATTAGGGTTGAGACAGTGTTGGTGTGTTGATCATTAGGGTTGAGACAGTGTTTGTGTGTTGACTATTTGGGTTGAGACGGTGTTGGTGTGTTGATCATTAGGGTTGAGACAGTGTTGGTGTGTTGATCATTAGGGTTGAGACAGTGTTGGTGTGTTGATCATTAGGGTCGAGACAGTGTTTGTGTGTTGACTATTTGGGTTGAGACAGTGTTGGTGTGCTGATCATTAGGGTCGAGACAGTGTTTGTGTGTTGACTATTTGGGTCGAGACAGTGTTTGTGTTTTGACTATTTGGGTTTAGACGGTGTTTGTGTGCTGATCATTAGGGTCGAGACAGTGTTTGTGTGTTGACTATTTGGGCTGAGACAGTGTTGGTGTGCTGATCATTAGGGTCGAGACAGTGTTGGTGTGTTGACTATTTGGGTTGAGACAGTGTTGGTGTGCTGATCATTAGGGTCGAGACAGTGTTTGTGTGTTGATCATTAGGGTTGAGACAGTGTTGGTATGTTGATCATTAGGGGCGAGACAGTGTTGGTGTGTTGACTATTTGGGTTGAGACAGTGTTGGTGTGCTGATCATTAGGGTCGAGACAGTGTTTGTGTGTTGATCATTAGGGTTGAGACAGTGTTGGTGTGTTGATCATTAGGGTCGAGACAGTGTTTGTGTGTTGACTATTTGGGTTGAGACAGTGTTTGTGTGTTGATCATTAGGGTTGAGACAGTGTTGGTGTGTTGATCATTAGGGTCGAGACAGTGTTTCTGTGTTGACTATTTGGGTTGAGACAGTGTTGGTGTGTTGATCATTAGGGTCGAGACAGTGTTAGTGTGTTGATCATTAGGGTTGAGACAGTGTTAGTGTGTTGATCATTAGGGTTGAGACAGTGTTTGTGTGTTGATCATTAGGGTCGAGACAGTGTTGGTGTCTTGACTATTGGCGTCGAGACAGCGTTGGTGTGTTGATCATTAGGGCCGAGACAGTATTAGTGTGTTGATCATTAGGATCGAGACAGTGTTGTAATGACATCTGGAATGGTCAAAATATGAAAACTCCATGGCTGGCTTTCACGTTTCATTGACACATGACGTTTCACTGGTAAATGACTGGTAGTTATATATATATATATATATATATATATATATATATATATATATATATATATATATATATATATATATATATATATATATATATATACACACAAGCGCGAACGCCATGCAACCTTGTTCACAAAGCAATGGCTTTCAACGATGCATCCTGTTTATTCAGATTTAATTGCGGAGAAGAAAACTTGCTGACATGTCAATTTGCATTTTTTTTTTAAAAAAAACCTTTATTGAAACACCCGTCGATATCGGTATATTGGTAGGGTATATCTTTCTACGCGGACATATATATATATATATATATATATATATATATATATATATATATATATATATATATATATATATATATATATATATATATATATATATATGTTACAGTGCCATCTAGTCACTGGATAGCCTTCGACCGTAATGATCAACACATATATATGTACCAATTCATTTCAACTTCTCATTCTTCTCCATAATTAAATCTGAATAAACAGGATGCATCGTTGAAAGCCATTACTTTGTGAAGAAGGTTGCATGGCGTTCGCGCTTGTGTATAAATTTGGTAATACATGTTTTCGCACTTATTTGATTTTTTATTATTATTATTATTATTATTATTATTATTATTATTATTATTATCATTATTATTATTATTGAAAGCCATTATTCGATAAGATTTGATGAGGCAATAAAAACGATTTGATCGGACTTGCTATAAATCCATATAATTTCTTTCCGGGACATGCCTTTCACTTGCATATGAAGACAAACACAACTTCCATTGTGCTAGAAACATTTTAGTCAGGGCACGCTATACGGTAGGAAGTTATAGACATCCAGTCGGAAGGTGAAGGAAATGCTGATCACCAACCGTGTAGATAACATTCGTTGAAACGCTGAATGCATACATCTGTTGCCGGCATATCGCCGATGATTCATATAACAAATATCCTCGGTTTCGTCTTCTTGTCTGACGATTGTGTATCGATTGATAATGTGCGAAACGGGTCGAAATTATGGATCCATAAAACATGATAAATATCCTGTACAGTACACGATTTATTCGATTTTTACAGAAATCATTTTGTAAATATTAATGGTGCATTCATTTATTTATTTTGTTTCAGGGCCGACAAGGGATGGTGAAACCGAGGTTATATACCCGGGGCCCGGGCCCGTAAGGAGGCTCGGGATGAAGAATACTTTTTAATGTTTTAAAAGAAATAATTTGTTTGGACAAGAACTAGTAGACCCCCGGGCGTTTCTTACTCTAGGGTCCGTGATCGCTTGCTACGGCCCTGTTTTGTTTCATACAGCTTTGTCGTGATGCATGAAAAGTTATACATGTAATGGACACATGAACAAAACTGACCACATATTTTCCTAGTGACTGACATGTAACAAAACTGACCACATATTTTCCTAGTGACTGACATGTAACAAAACTGACCACATATTTTCCTAGTGACTGACATGTAACAAAACTGACCACATATTTTCCTAGTGACTGACATGTAACAAAACTGACCACATATTTTCCTAGTGACTGACATGTAACAAAACTGACCACATATTTTCCTAGTGACTGACATGTAACAAAACTGACCACATATTTTCCTAGTGACTGACATGTAACAAAACTGACCACATATTTTCCTAGTGACTGACATGTAACAAAACTGACCACATATTATCCTAGTGACTGACATGTAACAAAACTGACCACATATTTTCCTAGTGACTGACATGTAACAAAACTAACTGACCACATATTTTCCTAGTGACTGACATGTAATTGCCTTGTTGAAGCTAAAACATCTTAGCATAGATATTATTGACGTTTTATTATATACGTACCAAACTGTCCCATTCATATGGATTTTATGTAGAATCCCTACCAAGGTTACGCTCTCTGGCGTATTATATTATTTCCACAGTGTTGCAATAGCTGGCGTAACAAGACCTAGGGACTACTTTTTTCACAAACGTGGAGTCTATGTAAGATGCAAGACAAAACCAGTGTATCTGCAGTCGTCATTAATAAAATCCATATGGATTTAAGCTTCCTATAAGGATGTGTATCATACAGACATACCTGTATCAAATATGAAACCACTTTCATTATACAAAGTGCATATCACGTACAGACTATATGGGTGTTGGTTTTGGCCATAAATTCTATTTAGTTGACTTCTGAGTAACAGCGTAAAGGTGTATCGGTAATTTGCCAAAGAATGTACTATTTGGAAAAACGTGATAGAATGTGATAGATTTACACAGCAAAGTAAAGATTAGCATCAGTGTTTTGAATACAAATCATTGATAGTTAGAAATGGTATGGTAGCTGTACTTGTAATTGTTGGCACTCTTTTCGTGATGGCAAGCTGTCAGCTTATTCTTGAACTTCAATGAATACGACAAATTCTTGGCAGTTTGAGTGAGTATGGTAAACTGTTGGCGCTCCTTTCATCTTGGCATTCTGTCACGAACTTTCTGCTTGAACTTAGATCAATATTGTGCATTGTTGGTAAACTTTTTTATTTTGGCATTCCGTCACTCTGATTTACACGACTAGGATGACTAGAAAGAAAACAATGTTTACAAATGTAGAACCAGCTTACTTGTTTATTGTACGCTGCATTGAAAGAGGCCAAATTAGATCTTTCTCATTTGTCACGTGCACAATCCTAATAATTTACGAAACTATAGGTATAGAAACATGTATAATTCCAAACTGCCTTACGTTTATATTTGAACATATTAAGGTTCTACTGTTATATATTATTTAGCCAACAATAATAATTACTGTTATTTGTAAGTATAGTATTCGCCTGACCCCGCGATAGAGTTTATAACTCTCCCCTATGTACGATATTGAAAACGAAAAGCATGAAGTAGATAGCAAATCACTTATTTATGTGTAACCTATAACACTTCATCGTCTTTGCGTTTCAAATAAAGCGAGAGTTTCAATTAGCCACCTCGTTCATCATTTCGGAACATGGAAAATTCAATTTTTAGGGAAATGATGAGGGTCTTACATTCATAAACCTATGACGTTTGCATCCAATATTTCCAATTTCAAGTTTTAATTTTTCTCACACAAAAAATGTAAACAGCAAGAGCTTTATTTCTTACGTGTATAGGTTTAAATGTATGGAGCTCCATAGGGTACAGCATATTACCAAATTATTTTGAGTTTATCGACGACGAACTACTTTTCTGAAAACAGCAGAGGTGCCCACGCAGAAATGGACAAATTAAAAAATAATATTACAAATATAGATTTTGTAACAATTTCTAATTTGGTTTGAAAATACAATGTTTGGGACTCCTGACGGCAAATACTTTGAAATTAATAAAAGATTTACTCAGTTGCAACGTCTTGTGCACTTTTCATACCAACGAGGCATGGTGTTTTTAAAAAGTCTTTCGAGAAACATCAGTTACCTTGAGGACGTAAAATCAAAATGACCTATGCAAATATCGATTGGAACTGCGTCTTTGAAATACTTGTGTGAGAACCTAATTGACCTTGATGTGACCAGGTCAGAGTTATGAACACTATCTCATAATGGTACACAGTGCTGTCAATCCCTTGAGAGTTGACAGGTCCTGGTACATTTACCGTATAACGTGTCAACATTATAGGCAAGTGTCAATATTAGCTTCACTAATAAATCTCACGAATTGACAGACGTGTACATACGGGTTCACAAATAGATAAAAGTTTAAAACATTGCATTCAAGAACATTCGTTCTGTCGAAAATTGTATTCAAGCATGAATTTAAATCATGTTATGTTTGGAGCTAATAATGACAGACATCGTGGAAGAAATGTGAGAACCTTAACAGGTTTCAAGAAAAGAATTCAACGAAATCTACGTCGAAAATGGACAAAAATATGAATTCAGTCATATACAGTCAGCAAGGGATGTTTCCATCCCCAAGCCACGCATAGATTAATAGATTAACGTAATACTATTTTAATGGCTCGTCTTGCATGTCTAATTTCTTTGGTTAAATTTTATCTTGAGAAAGGAAAATGTATCAAGAAATTCGTAAATTAATGCCTCTTAGTTCGAGAATGGAAAATGTATCAAAAATGCGTGAATTAATGCCTCCTAGCTTGAGAATGGTAAATGTATTTTAAAAAATGCGTGAATTGATGCCTCCTAGCTTGAGAATGGAAAATGTATCAAAATGCGTGACTTAATGCCTCTAAGCTTGAGAATGGAAAATGTATAAAAATTGCGTGAAGTAATGACGTCACATGGTATTTGCAACTGTTTTACATCTCGATTGTGACATTGTTTTAAGTACGCATGCATTAAAGGATGCGAGAAAATAAAATGTCAAAATTATTCGTGATTCAAAAGAAAATAAGCAACAATCACTTGCCATTTAAAACTCAACATAAGAACGAATGGTATAATGAGATGCTTCGAATGTCCGTAACACAGCAGTCTTCATCCCGAGGTTTTTCCCCAAGCCCTAATCTCAGAAATACAGTCATCCTTAAAACGTAACCAAAGTTAGTCAATTCTATTTTTTTTCGGGTAGCTGTATAGGTTTTACTGCCAATAGCGGTATATATATATATATATATATATATATATATATATATATATATATATATATATATATATATATATATATATATATATTAAACAAAATCTAAACTTTTTTCTAGTCAGTCGATTAATGATTCTAATTATAAGCACCAGCACTTCTTGTAGGTACATAAGAAAGTATGACCTTCGTTTAAAGCAATTACATAGTTGTTTACATATTTACGTGCGTCATAGTTCATAAGTTAGTATCCGTAGAAAGCGGATAGTCCTTGTTCGAAATATTGTCTTACATATAAACACATTATCTCTAACGCATGTTGCCTGGAACAATTCCAATCGATGGGCATCTACATCTTCAATATGAAATACCTTTAGAAACAACAAAAGTGTACCATGGAAAATGATACAAGTTATTCATAAAAAGACATTCTGCAAATTACTCTGGATCTGCCAATTAGATGATTCAGCAACAATTAAAAGGGTAGGAGTTGGGCTATGTGGTTGAAGCTTCTAACACAAATGACAATTGAAAATTGGTGAAAATGCAGATGCAGAGTCCTATACAAGGCTTAATGTATCCTTAAAACAGGGAAGATGATATATATTATTTGCATTTCTTACTTGTAGCTACTTACAAATTATAGCAAATCCTCGTTATACCTCAGTGTGTGTGTGTGTGTGTGCTATCACTTAGTTCTACTTTTTCAATTAGCAATGACAAGCTGCCATTACTTGTCATCAACATATACAATTATGAAATAAGATAACTATTGATTCATATTTATCTCTAATTATAGATTTCTTGTCAAGTCATGTATATGTTGTACTTTTAAAACACCATTTTTCTATATCTCCAAATTTGCGAAGTCTGTATATAAGACGTTAAAATCATTCTTAATAAGACAGATTTTAATTTTCTATGATTCTCTAAAGGAGTTTAAGCTGTCTGTGACTCGCTGTGAGTTAGCGTCATAGTAACCATGGTAATCCTGTCAGAGACCTTATTGAAACTACTCTTGGCAAAGACAAGCATTATGTCAAATCATAATTATCGCGCATTGTACCAAAACATTAAGTTAGTTTAGCTTTTCTTGGTTTTTTGTGCTTTTACTATTATGATTATTATCCCGGTGGATATTGTGTCTGCATTCTCGAGATATAGTTGATCGTAGTTATACAAAAACAGGATTATCAATATTGTAACAGGATGTTAGCTGTACCGTAATACGTCATTATCTATTCCAATAATTTGCTACATCCAGCACAATGAAACCCAAACGTGATATTTCCCTCTCACTCAATTTCTCCTTGCCGTAATGTTCTAAAATACAGCATTTATACATCATCACAATGAACTGTAGATGAGTCAAAATTAAATAGGTCAATTTTTGTTTCTTCTTCACCCCTATCTTTGTACCAATAATAAAAAAAACTCGAAGAACATTAATGCAATTAATCTTTTTTAAGAAAATTAAAACATATTTCAAGCTGTTGAAGAAACCAATCAGCAAATAATAAAGAAATCTGAAAGACAGTTTGTGATACATCATTCTCTCTCTCTCTCTCTCTCTCTCTCTCTCTCTCTCTCTCTCTCTCTCTCTCTCTCTCTCTCTCTCTCTCTCTCTCTCTCTCTCTCTCTCTCTCTCTCTCTCTCTCTCTGGAATAGGCAAAGGAACTGGCAAAGGCAGAGCAATCTCATCCTTTACAAACCAGTTACATTTTTGATGTTAACAAAAATGTTAAGTTAGTACTCCTTTTTTATATAACAATAAGTAGATAAATACTTTTCTCGCTTCGAGAAAATTGTTGAAAACTTAAAATGGTCGGAGTGACCACTGTACTTTGTTATAACAAAGTGTACTTACGGGCAAAGCTCGTGATGTCTACGTTTTACTGTCAGTACAACAAATTGAAGATTAAGATTCCTTATGTGGCTAAGAAATGTATATTGTAGCGTTATGAGTTATTAGTCACGGAGGAATATCGAAAAAGGTTTATGAATTACAGATAAGGGAAAAAATAACAACTGCTTGAGTGGTGGTCTTCAGGCGAGAAAGTTAATCAAGATTACGATAACCTCAGAGAGATCATATAAACTGAAGAGTTCAAGAATTGCGCCCATACTAAAGACAATGCCTATATTGATGAGCAAAAGGTGGAAACTCTGAAAAATGCTGCTGACACAATTAATGATTATTCCTTAACTCATAAAGTACAATTGTCAAGAAATCTTGGGTTAAAACAATCGTTTAAGTATCATAGGAGTACTTCCAAATTCCAATATAGAACCACTTTTTTCGAAACCAAACATATGATAACACTGATCAGAAATCGTTATCTCTTCCTCAAAGCGCTTATTGTGAAAAGACAGACCACGTGTTTTTTTTTATTGCTGCAGGTTGAAAAATAAGCAACATAATTAAGCCATAACTATTCTAGCATTCTAACTGGAGATAAGGTCGTGTTTAATCCACTTATAACTGAAAAGCCTTGTTTGGGCCAATTATTGATCCTATTGTAAACGAAATCTCTGAATTTGTATCATGCTTGTTTGCTTAATAGAGCTATGGTGCAAAGAGCTCTTAAAATGATGTTGAAATTATTCATATAGCTCACACATTTTTATTGGTCGTTCTTTTCACCTTTGCTCCTAGTATTGTCAATCAATACGTATTCGTCCTCTATTTACTACTTATTCTGTCTATTTTGGCGATGAATCGATAGAAACAGCCAATCAAAAGATACATAAGTCTCATCTGCAAACTATTCCTGCATTTGACAGACCATGTTACAGCCTAATGGTAGACCGTGTCTGTCCCTAACCTAAGACCATGTTACAGCCTAATGGCAGACCGTGTCGGTCCCTTACCTAAGACCATGTTACAGCCTAATGGTAGACTGTGTCGGTCCCTTACCTAAGACCATGTTACAGCCTAATGGTAGACTGTGTCGGTCCCTTACATAAGACCATGTTACAGCTTAATGGCAGGCTGTGTCCGTCCCTTACCTTAGACCATGTTACAGCCTAATGGTAGACCGTGTCGGTCCCTTACCTAAGACCATGTTACAGCCTAATGGTAGACCGTGTCGGTCCCTTACCTAAGACCATGTTACAGCCTAATGGTAGACTGTGTCGGTCCCTTACATAAGACCATGTTACAGCTTAATGGCAGACTGTGTCCGTCCCTTACCTTAGACCATGTTCCAGCCTAATGGTAGACCGTGTCGGTCCCTTACATAAGACCATGTTACAGCCTAAAGGTAGACCGTGTCCGTCCCTTACATAAGACCATGTTACAACTTAATGGCAGACTGTGTCCGTCCCTTACCTAAGACCATGTTACAGCCTAATGGTAGACCGTGCCGGTCCCTTACCTAAGACCATGTTACAGCCTAATGGTAGACCGTGTCCGTCCCTTACCTAAGACCATGTTACAGCCTAATGGTAGATTGTGTTGGTCATTTACCTAAGACCATGCCAGGCAACCAATACTTGTTGACCATAATGTGTGAGTCCAAAAGATTTCCAGATTCGATTCCTTTTGCGAAAAATAGAACCATGTCCTTAGTTTACTATTACTGCTTTGGTTTTAATACTTAACAAATGAATTTTCTCTGGAAATCTTGTGGACGCTTTGATATTTCTTTTACAACTGCTGGCCTTTCCAAATCTGTTCAGTTTGATCAGAGTTCAGATTATACGTGTGTAATTTTCCAACAAGTTATGCATGTATTAGGCATGCAACAGTTTAAATCACATGACTGTCATTGAGAAAGTCAAGTGGCTTTGGAAAGAGTTGGGTCATATTGGTTTGATACAGAACAAGATTAGGGAGAGGGTGTTCATTTCCTATTGTTTGCAGTTAGGGAATCCGTTCGAGAATCATTGGGTTTAGTCATTTTGTACTAGTTTTTGGACAATACTGTCCGTGCACCATTGAAGTTACCTGATAAACATCTTTCAGATGAAGGGTCCTACATCTTCTTGACTATGTCTCTCATTTAAAAAATAAGCTGGCAAAGACTTGTGAACTTGCAAGAACTCTAATTTGAAATTGAAGTATGAAAGAAATAAAAAGGATGTGTGTAATGAGTGTTTCGACCTGATGAGTTTTGACTCTCTTGTTATCAAAGTCCTTTTGGCCTGGGCTGTTTGCGTGATACAGTTAAACTTGTTTTGGCGTGGTCCGTCTCAGAATTAACATCATTTGACGAATCCCCGAATTCAAAAACTTTAAAGGATTTTATGTATGATTGTATTCTCCCATAATATGTATGTTTGTTTCTTTTATATTAATTTATTTTCATTTTTAAAGATTTTTTTTATTTAGGGTTTCTACACCTCATTAGCTAGTGTGCCGCTGCTCTTCAACCCTGGGTAGTCTTGGAGTTATTTAAATTAGTGATCCAGGCCAATGAATCTGTTATGTCCAGTTAATGCTATGTGTATATTACTATATTGTATTGTACGTTGTATTTTATATATTTGTTCGTACTGGCCTTATAATAAATAAAATTTCTTTTAAGTTGTTATTTAATTATAAAAGTATGATTTTTAGAAGCATTTGAGTATATGTATATTTTTAGTAAGAGTATATTTGTTTTGAATCGAGTTTAAATATTTGTTTTGTGTCGAGTTTAAATATTTGTTTTGTGTCTAGTTTAAAGAGTTCATATTTTAATACTAATTCAGTAAAGTCTTAATTAGAGAAGTTTAGTTTTTCCAGGAATGTCGAGTTAAATGATATAAATGGTTATCAACTCATGTGGTTCTTTTTAATCTTATTTCAGAAATTTATATTTAAATTCAAGTTGTAGCATCAGTGGTGTGATATCATTTGTGTGATATCAGTGGTGTGATATCATTGGTGTGATATCACAGTAGGCTCGTGTGGCATTTGCACCCGGCCATTAGATCGTGGTAATACAGTTAAAATAGCTGAAATTATATGGCTGACACTCCTGGGAGGCGGAAATGGAAACCAACCGTGTTACATAAATATGTTAAAGGAGTAGAAATAGTCGAGTTAATTATTCAGTAAGTTATTTGAACCTGCCTCACACAGTGGTGATTTAAAGGATGGCATGCAATCTGACAGCTGTGACTCTCGATTAACCAGTCTTCGGAATTCAGAAATACTAAACAATCTGGTCCAAAAGCCTACACATCTGAGGAAACAAGAACAGAGTATACTAAACTAACTATCGTGTGAATATGATGTTTCCTGATGTTCCAACATGAGAAAATAAAAATCTGTAATGACGTTGAGATTGGAGATTCTTTACCTATTGAGATGTATCCTTGAAGGATGAGTACTCGTAAAGTGGAATGTTTGCAAAAACAAATTCAAAATTTCCCGAAAAATGATTTAATATAACCAAGAAAGTTATCGTAGGTGGAGTTCACCATGTATGCTTGTGCCAAAACCGGAGAATGATTTCCGTATTAGCATTGACTATAGACAAATCAACATTGACATCAAACCGGATTAATATTTAATGCTAAAAATAGATGAGTACATTGAAAAAATTGGAAATACAAAATATGTAACCAAAGTTTGACCATTTAAAGGATTCTGGTCAATTCCACTCACAGAAAGAGTAAAATTAATTAAGACCTTTGCAACTTCAGATGTATAAAGTTAAATTTTTGGTATGACAATTTCTCCGTAAACATACCAGCGTTACGTGTATATATATATATATATATATATATATATATATATATATATATATATATATATATATATATATATATATATATATATATATATATATATATATATATATATATATATATATATATATATATATATACCAGACTATTTATTCCTATGCCATACGAAATCAACAATTTGAGTAGGGTATTATCTGACTTAAATAGCTTGCCGCCATCCAATAAATCGATGTGATTGATCATGAAGATGATGGATATATGGCCACAGCCTCTATAAATCATTGTCACTACATTTGCTTCGTGTAAATGGACTATACTTTTTCAAGTATCTTGGAGTCATTGATTTACCGGTTTTGCTTGTAATACTATGTGTGAATTAGGTGCAGAACGATATTTAAACTGAATAAATTATGAGAATTTGATGGAATTGATTATTTTAAAGCTGTTTTAATTCAACAGCTATATTCAACAGTGACTATAACGTCTTTAGTTATATCACAAGTTTCATAATTGTGTACCTGCGAATTACAAGTTTAGTAAACAACGATAAATGTGACAACCGCTCCGGTGGCTTAGTGGTTAGAGCGTCCGCCGCGGAAGCGGGAGGTCGTGGGTTCGATCTCCGGCCGAGTCATACCAAAGACTTATAAAAATGGTACCTACAGCGGCCTCTCTTGACGCTCAGCATCTCTTGACTCAGCATCTCTTGACGCTCAGCATTAAGAGGTTAGTTTTAGGACTGGTCGGCCTAGTGTCAGGATAATGTGACTGGGTGGGACATGATGCTACATGTCTGCGGCATGATGTCCAGTGCTAGACATCACTACAAACTGCCTCACTACAGACATCGTAGATATATGACTGAAAAATTGTTACAGCTACGTTAAAAATCCTAATCAGACAAAGATAAAGGTGACCCTCTGATCTGGACCTTTAATGTTCCACAAAGGTATTACAGGAAATGTTTCCCATTCCTTGCAAGATTGTTTGTCAGACTGTTGGGATCCGAACATATCGTCAGCTTGAGAAAAAAATACCTTAAGATACACTAATAATACTTTCTCTGTATGCTTCGTCTTTTGTGGCATACGGCAAGTGGCATGTGGCGGAGGCATAGCTTTTCATGCGATTCATTAATTGATGAAACAAACTGATAATATATGCTTTCCTCATGATATATTTAAGCCTTGATCAACGCTATATGCACAGAACACGCTTCGCTATACACGAAAGCTGTACTTGGTCTTCAAAACTGTTCCAGAACCATCGAATTTTATTTTGGCTCATTGTTCGTAAGACTATGTAAGGAAAGTCCTAGTACATTTGGTAATTTAATTCAGATTTGTCTTGTAGTTTGGCATAATATCTGCAATGTTTGCAAACCAAAACGACACTTGCGGCACTTTTGTACTCGCTGAAAATCGCCCATTAAAACTTTTACCCAAAGTTTGGAAGCTTATTTCTTTCACAGAAACACTATACTTATATTGGCAACAAAGGAACTCAGTCTAGAAGCATTTCTTGGACTTATGTAAATTTAAATTAGTAAAACCTGTAAACAACATCTTTGCTTTAAACAGTGTTGGTTTCCAAATCACTGACTAATATTTGGACACTGTTGCAATTCTGAATAATTTGTTTACCAGGCTCCATTGTGATGTTCTAAGCGAAATTCATCAACCAACAAAACAAAATGGCCACCAGACGAAATTTTTGATAGCTCATAACTTCTGAAAAGGCGTTAATAACGCCATGATGTTTGAGTTTGATGCCTGCATTACTGGGAGAGACATTCCCATATGTATTAAATAACTCTAATTACTTTGTTCTTTTGTATTTTTGCAGGTACTCAGACTACCTAGTTCTGTGTCTGTGAATATACTAAATCAACCTGTCATCGGATAAATTTCCTGATTGCCAAGAAATAAAATGTACGTAGGCAGCATAATTGTGTGCAATAACTCGATCTAACTCTAGCAATGGCAAATGTAATTCGAAATGGAAAACAGTAAATTACTGCACCAGAGAGGACACGAAAAGGAAATTACAACGACGCAGAATGTAATTATGAAGGATCTATACGTAGAGTTTGTCTAGTCACGTGTGTACATCGAGCCCTGATTTGTGAACGCATAGTTTACGGAAATCAACATTTACTAAGAACATGCGATGAACATAATACCACCACCTTATCTGGTACGTTTTGGCAGATTTTATGAACTGTAATTTGTATGGTTTCCAATTTCATGAAAATCCGCTTGGACAGGTCAGCTATTAAATACATAATCACTTTATTTTACAGTGTTGAGAAATATATTGGATATATTTTGAGATGTTGTATATATATATATATATATATATATATATATATATATATATATATATATATATATATATATATATATATATATATATATATATATATATATATATATATATATATATATATATATATATATATATATATTTGGATCTACATGCAATTTGCATAGACCCATATCTGCCAGTATGCAACAGAAAATCAGGGTCTATGTTGATTTCACTTGGACTCACTTTATAAACGAGTATAGATCGTATATATTTTAACTGCATATCCTGATTCCTGATCTCATTTTTGCGACGTTATCATACAAAACGCACAGAATCAGTACGTAAAGCAGTGGCGTCGCCAGGGGGGTGCGGACCGCACCTGGTGACACCATCGCAGAGGGTGACACCAAAATGAAAAATTGCAAATTTTACAGAGCACACACTGCTCGGTCTAGTCGGAAGGGTGACACCATGAGTTTACCGCACTGGGTGACACCAACCCTAGCGACGCCGCTGGCGTAAAGCAAACTAAGTTCTTTAATTTTCCCATATCAGGCTAGCGCAAACTTTATCTAGTCACTTGTTTGTCTAACGTTTGTCTTGTAACCAACTGCAATCCTTATACAGACATGGATGCCATTTGGTAGGTGAGTTGCAACCCTTACACGTAAATTGAGGTATTTTGGTAAGTGAATTGCAACACTTACACATAAATCAATGCCATTTGGTAGGTGAGTTGCAACCTTTACACATCAATATATGCAATTTGGCAATTTGGAAGGTGAGTTGCAAGCGTTATACATAAGTAGATAGCATCTGGTCAGTGAGTGGTCTACTACATGTATATGTGTCTTTAGAGGATACCTCTTGTTTGGTTCTATCTTGGCTTTATTATTTTTTTAAACTATCAATATACAATATTCACAGCATGCCATTTATAAGCAATATAGCTCTGGAACCATTAGCATATCCTGATGCAGTCTGGGGTGTAAATTGCCTGAAGATTACAAATGTGGCCATCTGTAGGGTTTTTCTTTTTTGAGCTACTTTGTATACAATTATGGCCTCTGAGTAAGTTGACGGTCATGGAAATGCCCGTTGTGTGAGGTACTGGTTAAAGATATGGCAATTGAGTGTGGTGTTTGTCATGGTTATGGCCATTATTTGATGTGTTAGTTATGGATATTGCCATTTAATGATTTGTTAGTTATGAATATAGCTGATGAGTGAGGGTTTGTGTGATGTATCCAATTATGCATAAGCATTGAATCTTAAAGATGAATGTGTCGAGCTTAATGATTTTATTACATTTAGACCAGGTGAGTATTTGGGAAGGGTTATTTTCTACCTTTAGTCTTAATTTCTTTCATATCAGTGTTAAAACTGCAGAGGGGACAGCGTTCCGATTCAACGAAATTGACGTGGTATCTTACAACGGTTTTGAGACAGAGACAGCTAAACTTCCGATCCGTGTCAATTAGTCAATGGGAAAATTTGTATAGCGTTGTTCAGAGATTCTGACTGGACTGACGAAACAAATGTTTGTCTTAGGAAACATTTTGACAAACCACTGCTTATGACTGGTCGAGTAAAATTAAGTCATACATCTTGGAAATAATAGGCATTTAAAGTGACGAGCTTGGTCAAAATTCTTTAGTCTGAAATTTTCTGACAGCGAGAGGATGTGTTGGCTCCGGTGGAAGCATAAGCAAGAATAGTGCTTTACTCGTTTTACATGGGAGGGACCAGGTGTCTGTCTTGCGAGAAAGATATGGTTTAGTGATAGATACACAATTTCTAAAGTTAACAGCATTAAGGTACGCAATTTTAATTTACCTAATATTCTATTATCTTTTTTTATTGTTTGATATACGCAACTTGTTGATATGACTAGGTTTCATATTATGTCTCGTTTATTCAGTTTCATGGAAATGTGTTGATGTTAGAGCTGTTATGCAATTTATTTTATTCAATTTCATGGAGATGGGTTGATACTAGAGTTGTTATACAATTTATCTAATTCATTTTCATGTAAATGCGTTGATGCTAGAGTTGTTATGCAATTTATCTTATTCAATTTCATGGAAATGCATTGATGCTTTAGTTGCAATGCAGATTAACTTTTTTTTACAGTAATTAGTTCATTAGCATAATTAATTGCATGCGATCTAAATGTTTGTATGTACAAGATTTATAGGGTTGTATGAATAAATGAAATATTTTCCTGTGTCTGTTAGGACGATGCTGATTATCGTGAGTTAACGAAAACTACATATTATATTTGCTTTTGTAATGTTTAAAAAATCTGGAAGTGAGTAAAGATCTGTGAATTGTATACAATAGTAATCAAACATGTAGTAGCATAGGGCGAATTCTTGATAGAGAGGTCACGTGGCAATTTATAACATAGTACGCCAGTAAGTAGGCTTTACACAGTGTCTGAGTGGCTCAGAGGCGTAGCGATGATATTTTGCGCCCGGGGACGAACTATAAAATTGGCGCCCCAGCGATCTTGTGACCGATTTATTACCCTTGTTTACTTATTATAATGTAACGTTGCAAGCCTCATTTTGGTGCCCCTGTACCTTGGCGCCCGGGGACATATGTACCCCCCTGCACCACCCTAGCTACGCCTCTGGAGTGGCTAGAATATTCTGTGTAATGTAAATGCAGGAATTTTATATACATCTAGAAAGTGATGATATTGGCAATTTAGAGATAATTTTGTCCTTTAAGGCAACAGTCCTGAGAAAAAAAAAGGAGCAGTGACGAGTGAGGTTCAAAAGGGGAAATTGATGAGTAGAGAATAAAATCTAGGAAGTCCCAGAAGGACGATGTAGTTGGAAAAGGAAGACTCGAGGACATAGGACACGTTGGAACACAGTCGAGAGGAAGGTGATGCAATCAGTAATGAACATTGCGCTCTAATTCATCACAAGTTATGATGATATAATAATACCAAGTTAGACACTGCCATTAAATCCTGTTGATATCAATTAAGTTGAATTGAAATTACCACTAATAGTATGAATGATTAAATTTGTTATTTATCTTGTCTAAAAGGGCTCGTAATGCATTATTTCATTCCAATAATCTTGCCCGGTTCTTTGTTGATATTCCATCTTTTCACTCACATCGGGTCATAATATGCGGGGAGGTCATTCCCTAGATAACATAGCTAAATCCAATTAATTATCCCTCTTACTAAGAGCAGATGTTTGACCTATTGGTTATGGATATGGCCGTTGAGTGCGGTGTTGGTCATGGTGTCGTCGTTGACTGAGGTGTTGGTTATATATATGGTCGTTGAGTTCGGTATTGGTCATGGTTATGACCATTGAGTGAGGTGTTGGTTATGGTTATGGACACTGAGTGAAGTCTTGGTCATGGTGTCGTCGTTGAGTGAGGTGCTGGTTATGGTTATGGCCACTGAGTGAGGTGTTGGTCATGGTTATGGCCACTGACTGATGTGTTGGTCATGGTTATGGCCACTGAGTGAGGTGTTGGTTATGGTTATGGCCGTTGAGTGCGGTGTTGGTCATGGTGTCGTTGAGTGAGGTGTTGGTCATGGTTTTGGCCATTGAGTGAGGTGTTGGTCGTGATTATGACCACTGAGTGACGTCCTGGTTATGGCCACTGAGTGAGGTGTTGGTTATGGTTATGGCCGTTGAGTGAGGTGTTGTTCATGGTGTCGTTGAGTGAGGTGTTGGTCATGGTTATGGACACTGAGTGAGGTATGTGTCATGGCGTCGTCGTTGAGTGAGGTGTTGGTCATGGTTATGGCCACTGAGTGAGGTGTTGGTCCATGGTTATGGCCGTTGAGTGCGGTGTTGTTCATGGTGTCGTTGAGTGAGGTGTTGGTCATGGTTATGGCCACTGAGTGAGGGTGTTGGTCATGGTTATGGCCACTGAGTGAGGTGTTGGTTATAGTTATGGCCACTGAGTGAGGTGTTGGTCATGGTTATGGCCACTGAGTGAGGTGTTGGTTATGGTTATGGCCGTTGAGTGCGGTGTTGGTCAAGGTGTCGTTGAGTGAGGTGTTGGTCATGGTTTTGGCCACTGAGTGAGGTGTTGGTCGTGATTATGGCCACTGAGTGACGTCCTGGTTATGGCCACTGAGTGAGGTGTCGGTTATGGTTATGCCCGTTGAGTGCGGTTTTGGTCATGGTGTCGTCGTTGAGTGAGGGTGTTGGTTATGGTTATGGCCACTGAGTGAGGTGTCGGTTATGGTTACGGCCGTTGAGTGCGGTGTTGGTCATGGTGTCGTCGTTGAGTGAGGTGTTGATCATGGTTTTGACCACTGAGAGAGGTCTTGGTCATGGTTATGGTTTATGTCCACTGAGTGAGGTGTTGGGTCGTGGTTATGGCCACTGAGTGAGGTGTTGGTCATGGTTATGGCTGTTGATAGAGGTGTTGGTCACAACTGCTATAGTTCAAGAACTGCTCAAAATACTGATGTAAGTGTGGTATGCTTATTTGTCTCATGAACCTACATGTGATTTATATAGGGTTGATCTCGCATTGAAGAGTTTTAGTCATCAATTTCGTTGGATTTTAACCAAACCTGACACGTGCCCCACCTATAAAAACTCTTAAGTAAGTCTGATTTCTGGCCGATGAGGCCCCTGATTGCTGATCCCCTTGCTTGTCCAATGCTTATCTTGGTATAAATAAAATATGGCATGCAGTTATGTAATAACGTGCGTTTCAATGAGTTTAACTTCAAATTAACATTTACAATAGTTACCGTACCTTACTGACCGTCCCTCCTAACTTTGTTTTTTGCAGCATAATCTTACAAAGTAATATTGTACTTCAGCCAAATTTACTATGTATCTTGATATTTACGAGACCTTTTAATGAATAGGATTCCTTGCATTCCACATTTCAAAGACTACTTATTTGAGGTATTTTGGTAAGTGAATTTGTAGGACTGTAGGGCATTTTTGCCATATATATATATATATATATATGTACTAGTGTATGACGTAATCTGTGCGAAGCAGGAAACCCATAAATGTAATGTGATACTGTTTCATTTACTCTCTAGAATTTGGTAAATCTATGTTTGAATTAAGTCACCATTAGTACAAGCACGTGGTTTTTGACAGTTGATAGGACAATGTTACCAGCATTTTAAAAATAATCGCAAATGTTACCAGCATTTTAAAAATAATCGCAGATAGGACAATGTTACCAGCATTTTAAAAATAATGGCAGAGCATAAGCGACATTTCATTGGAGTAAATGATATTGCATAACAGGTAAATGCAGCTGGGCCTGAGCCAAAAAATATTATTTAGACAAAAAAAAGTGTAACCTTGTCATAATTTTCATATATGCTGGTGTACATATTAGTAGCCAATACCAGTATATATTCCAAAGTAGTAGTTGATACCAGTATATATTCAAAAATAGTAGCTGATACCAATATATATTCCAAAGTAGTAGCTGATACCAGTATCAATGTCAAAGTAGTAGCTGATACCAATATAAATTCCAAAGTAGTAGCTGATACCAATATATATTCCAAAGTAGTAGCTGATACCAATATCAATGCCAAGTAGTATTTAATACCAGTATATATGCCAAAGTAATATTTCCACAACACTCAGATGATAATATATTTTATGACATGGCATTTCCGAAATAAAAAATTTCAAATACGTATGTACTTTTTCAAATTAAAAAGAACGTGCAATTACTTGATTAAAAGAGAAAGAACCTTTCTGGAAGAATAAACAGATCTGCCCTTTTTATGACTTGGTCTTGCTAGCGACGTGGAACAGAAGGAAGCCTTAGGATATTTGGACTACCGGCAAACTAGGATTAAATTTTTATGTTAGTGCAAACACTAAAGGGATACTGAGAACTAGTGGTTTGCAATATTACCTG
>JAQISU010000716.1:0-47500 GCA_029339505.1 Unio delphinus | reverse complement strand
TTTAGCTATTGACATCCTCGGAATCAAAAAGAGAAATAAAAACGAACACTTAATGTATAATTAATTTTCTGTTTTTCATTCAAGCTACTCATTTGTATAATATCGAAATCAAGTGAGACTGACGAATATCACGTCACTCTTCGTGACGTAATCTATGATGCAGCGTTTCCAAGAGTGACGTTTCTTACTCTTACGTTGTGCATCAAGCTTGCTAGACGTATTCACATTGACAGAAAGAAATATCTGATTTTTCAAGTCTATTCTTTTCAAATTTGATGAAATGTTGGATTTTCAAGTAATGAGCGATTTCCCGGAGTCATATTCAGCATTAACGTGAGTACTTTATAAATATTAATATATAATTTTGAAAGGAAACGAATGGTTGGATGACTCTCTTCTCCACAAATTCACCCCCCCCCCTCCACCATTTACACAGTATTCGACCTGACCAAACGCTACTATTTAATGGTTAACCTTTTGTTTATGGTTGGTAGATTGGAAAAGAAAAGTTTCATGTGCACTTCTACTATCATTATTTAAACTGATTAAGAATCGCAAGATCCAATTAAAAATTGTTTCCATTCTACCCATTACAGTCATCAAAATAGAGCTCAGTAAAAGAACGCGTTGGTTTCATTATATTGCACGAATGGTGCTTGATTATTAAAGCATGACCCGACAACCATAGGTAGCTTCAAATAAATAAAAGAAACACTCTAAAAAGGTGCTTTCTTTCTTTTCCTACAGTTGTTGTTGTTGTTGTTGTTGTAGGGTTTAACGCCATTTTTGTTAGCAGTCGATAGGCTATAGATGGCGGCCAGTATTATTGGTTTAAGAAGAACCCGGGAAATCCCACGGAAAGAACCACCGACCCACGATAAGCTACTGACAAGCTTTCTCACATACCCACATTAGCCGAATCTTAGACTCGTTCCCACGCAGACAGTGGTAAGTTGGCAGTGATCCGTAGCGGAGAGCGCTTTAGACCACTCGGCCACTCGCCCGCTCCCCGCCCCCACTCCTTTTTATTTCTTTTTTTCCCTACTGTAGGATCATAATATTGTTCCATTGCTCAAGTTTAAATTTTCAATTTAATTCCTTATTTACCTAAAGCAAAATAAATATATTTAATGACAGATTGATGTGAAAGGTTAGATAATTGAAATGGGCAAACTAAAACTATTAAAATTGCTCGACATCTTTCAATCGGCAGATTACACTATTACACTAAATAATGCAAACTAACCGGAAAATGCAGTCGAACAGTTCTTTTCGTTTTGAAGGCACCACCAGCAAATTAGTAAAAACACCACAGGAAATGTTCCTATAGCTTTCACATGAAGATAATGTAGTTAAGCTGACTTTGCTGTTGATTTAACCTCATCTCACGTAATGAATAATAATTTTAAACCGATTTATTATAGTTATACATAACTCAATATACTTCCTATTTCTGTTTAAGTGATTTTGACTTCTGGGTGGTTGTTCTGAAGGAGAGAGCTCTCAGCCAAGATTGGTGTGAGACTAAGGCTCTAGCCTGGAATAAGAAACTTCAAACACGTCTGACCATGGCCAGAGGTACCCATCTCCCGCGTGTCTCTCTCTCTCTCTCTCTCTCTCTCTGTCTGTCTCTCTCTCTCTCTCTCTCTGTCTGTCTCTCTCTCTCTCTCTCTCTCTCTCTCTCTGTCTCTCTCTCTCTCTCTCTCTCTCTCTCTCTCTCTCTCTCTCTCTCTCTCTCAATACCCTTGTAACATATTGCATGTAATTTACATATAACTGACATATCTTCTACTGTAACAACGTTTGCGATTGACAGATCAATTGTAAGTATTTACTTTATTATTTTGAATCTTAAAAAGTTAACATTCGCAACGATTGTTTTTCGTTACTTCAGATTATCCTGTCATCTCGAGAGCTTTCTCTTCCTTCTTTAATGATGTTGCTATGCAACATTTGGATGTCGAAAAAGACGTCTTTATATGCCTGGACGCAGCCAGAGTCTTAAGGAAGTTAGTATATGAAGTTATTTTATCTAGTTCACTAACCTGAAATCACTTAATTTTTATTTATTTTTTAAGTCAAGTATTTCGTGTGCCGTTTAATGCACATATTGATCGATGTTCTTGTTTTATTAATGGAAAACTAGTTATTTGATGACTGGTGTTTGTTTGATATGTGACATATTCGTGTGTCCAAATTATGTTAAAGCTCATCTGCTGCTAGGGTAAATTCATTTCCTTTTAAAAGAATTTAAATTCACAACATTACTGTTTGACTTTAAAGATTCAAGATGAGTTTTATATTAATTAGACCTATTGTATAGCACTAAATAGCCTAAACATTCTGGTGGGCCGTTACAAAGCAATCAATCAATCATTATATCAATTAACATTGGAATGTAATTGTTCATAAAAGCGTGGTAATCATAGGTGATTTAGACGAGACCGAAGATTTCATGCTAAGCAAGCAGAACCTAAAATGTCTCCCAAATGTTAGTGACATTTCTAATTTCTTTCTCAGTTTCTTTTCACACATTTTAGAGGTATATTTGTCTAGTGGCTGACAGTTATTTTAAATGTTCATCAAACAACCTTATTTCAGATTCTCTATGTGTTCAGAAGAGAAGATGATCTTGAACATTCTGAGAAAAGCCCTTAAGAAGACCAGAAAAACATATATGCAGGCATACAGACAGACTGAGAACAGGCGGCGGGTAAGAATAGGAGAATATTTTGCACCCATATTCATCTGGATAAAAAGATAGTGCAATTATTTAGACAATTCATAAGATGTCTTTAAATCTTTTGTTTCCTTTTTTATTTCAACACAATCTTTACTGCATAGGAATTTTTCAGGCCGACAAGGAAAAACTGTATAATTTCACTATAATCTAACTATGTACATCTTAGCATACAAATGACTATTTATACTGCAGAAGTATTTTTCATTATATATATTCATTCTTACCTAATTTGAATGATCAGAAATTTTTAAATGATAAACACCATCAATAATGTCGAGAATAATAACAATACAAATAATACTGATGATGACTGAGGCGATTATGATGAGATATAATCTCATTATTCCACAAATCGGCATAAAATGTTTTCTAATATTTGTATTCTATTTGTACACAGCTGCATTAACTCATTAGATTAACTGACATTATGGTGACTCTCATTGCTTTTAAAGCAATTTAATTTATTGATTTGTACAGATGTATAAGGACGTTTTAATCCGTCTAGAGTCCAAAATGAGATTCAAGAAGGTCATTAAACAGGCTCTAAGGGACAAGGCCAAGGAAGCCGCCGACCGCTTTGTGAAAGCCCTAGAATTAGAACAGACGACGAAGGTGAAGATGATCACGGTAATGCTGTTTCTTTTTCATGTTCACTTATTATTACATGCTTTGAACAGTAACTTCAGACAATTCATATGGTATCACGGTACCAATCGTTTTTCCATAGACCTCAATGCTAATGTTTTGTGAAATAAATATACTTTCTATCCTACATCAGCATGCATGTCACACACTGTCATAGAGAACAATGTTAGATTGTCAATTTGACAATGATTGAACCTCCACTGGATTTAAGAGAGATAACTCTGCTGGAACTAGACGGGTATGAGTTATCTAGTCACAACATACCTATTTTCAGTCATGTGTATCACATTTTCAAAAAGTCATAAAAAAATACAAAATATGATCTATATAGGAATTAGCATAAATTCACATGTTGCCAAGAGGCTAAACTTTTTTTAATCCTAACAAAAAGTACAGCTCTTACATAATCCACCAATCATAGCTTGTGTTGTTGTTTATTTCTGAATGCACTTTAAGCTCCACCCATCTGGACTTGCGCAATAGGTACCGTTATACCATATAACATACTCTCAGTGGCTCCGATTTGGGCATGTAGTTAGGGGAAACTTGAGAAGCCAAGATAAACCGACAGCCTTGGACTGACCATCACTTACATGTAAAAACTGGAGATTTTTCACAAGAGATACAAAGTATCTTCATTATTCGCGATTTAGGTTTACTGTCATGCTATTATTAAATGCATTTTCATTGAACTGACTAGATACTATAGTTTGGAGGCATCATAAGACAGGACTTTACAAAAGATAGTGTGAAAGTTCTCTCCCCTCTCTGTCTGTCTGTCTCTGTCTGTCTGTGTCTGTCTGTATGTCTCTCTCTCTCTCTCATATTAGAGAGAACCATGATTATTTCTGCATTGTTTGACGGATTTTATGCTAAATACAAAAGGATAATCCCTAAAGATTAGTGACGGAGTTTACACATCGGTGTTTGCTGCCTATTTCCTCAGTTAAAATGCATAGAAAATATAGATTGTTCTTCAGGTTCCTTTCATACGTGTTCATTTGTTTCACTGAATCTTGCAAGTTACTCTATTCATTTTTCCCCACTATAATGCATATAATCCTGTTTTCTACATACAACTATTATAAGCTTGTTTCTTCTGTAATTTTTTGTAAACAGTGCACAGTTAAGAACTCGAAGGGACTTCTGATATGTCTTAGTATTGTTTATACTATCAATAACATTATATTGTAAAGACAGAAGAAAAATCGATCAGTGGGAGGTGGGTGGGTGGATATATTCTCCAATCCCTTATTCTTAATTTATCTACTATCCACCTTTCTGTTAGGTTTTGGAGAAATACGAATATGTGTCCAAGCGAGTAGCTGTAAGAAAAGTACAGTACTTTCTCGACACATGGAAAACAGCGTTTTCTCGTTACATGAAACAAACCTTCACTTCCACCGAGAAATGTGTTGGGTATGAATGCATTCTTTATGCAGTTGCAACAATCTATACTGCTATTAAGATATTTAAGTGGAATCTTTGTATAGTCGTGCTATACTATATAGTTTTCTACATTTTTCGCTTCTAAACTTTGAATGGAGTCAAACAGTTGGAGTCAAACAGTTGTTAAAAAGTTAATAGTTGATTTATTTGCTGAATTTCTTTCTTTTGATATTTCTTTCTAATTTACATGATGCCTAATTGGAGAGTGATGTTAGTCTATATGCAGTTAGCAGAGGAGCTTTATGTTATCTTAAAGAAGATTATATCGCTCATCTTTATCTTCATAAATGTTGAATGTATTTATGTTTGACATATCATCTTTATGAATATATATGCATCCACCTTAACTGTGCGATAAATCATATACTACATCGCTTATTGGCTTGAAACATGCACCTCAATTTTCGTACTTAACTGTGTAATGTGTCTTCGTCTTTATGGTCAGTTTGTGTCCTCTTTAGCACTATCCGCATTGACAGAAGAAGCATAAAATGCATTGTAAGAGTATATATGGATTAAGCTTTATCACACCCATGAAACCTTGGTGACTAAT
Organism: Unio delphinus; assembly: GCA_029339505.1. NCBI lineage: Eukaryota > Metazoa > Mollusca > Bivalvia > Unionida > Unionidae > Unio > Unio delphinus. Next base: position 42,110 of record JAQISU010000716.1, on the reverse strand, counting down.
TCAATTTTTACGACCCACTGAAGCGAGAATATTTTCTTAAGCATACTTTTGCTTTCTTTCCTAAAAGGCTCGAAAAGTATAAATTAATGTGAAGTAAAGTTATACATTTTGCCATTGTATTTATTATTATTATTATTATTATTATTATTATTATTATTATTATTATTATTATTATTGCAGAAATCCATACTTAGATGCATTTGTGCGAGTCCTTGCGGTTAATGCACATGATGCGGTCGAATCACTATTTGAGCGCAAAAAGCAAATATTCACAACACTAAAAGTAAATGTAAGTAATAAATGACGATAGTTTAACAAAGATGATTCAGTTAAATCTGGATAATGTTTTAGCATACTAGTTTTCATCATTCTTTCAATGAAATTTACATAGTTTAATTTCTTCAAGGTTTTTACAGAATTTGGATAAAGATTCCTTTAAAATCTCGTCTCTTTTATTGAATTTCTAATTATTGACCCTAAAACGAATAAAGTATCACGCAATGTTATTTCTAACTTTTGTGGAATCTTTGCATAACTCCTGATGGGCTATTATAATCTGTCATCTTTCACCAGCTTTTGTTTGCCTCTTTTTCCTAGTTTGCCTTGATATAGGAACACAAGTTTGATATTACAGCATTAGTATCTTTATATTCAATTCCTTTATATGTAAAACCAGTTTCATAACTTGAAGCTAACCTTTTAATTCTAAGAAGTTTAACGAGAACCATTCATTTACTGCGAATACAGTTCCATCGGTTACAAGTTAATTAGGTAACTTGGTGTAAAACGGTTATGAATGTATTTCTTTTTTAAAATAGAGGAACACTGACGTTGGTGTAGATGCGAAACAAGTCCTTGGATTTGAGCCAAAAGTAAAATCCATGGCACAGAAGGTCCATGACAGAGAGTCATATTTGGGTAAGTATATATTTCAGTATGTACACTGTAATATGAAGTCCTAATCATACGCTTATAAAAAGGCAAGAAATGCTTGACAAGAAATCTCCACAACGCAAAAAACGTGAATAATTTTGTTATCTAGTATTAAGAGTGTGCACTTCTACACGAACAGAACTCAACCAATGTCAACGCACAACGTTAAAGGAAACAAACTTACACGCATCAACAGTTAATACATATTGCTTTGTCGTCGCTTTCGTCTATTTTGAAGGACAACATTATTGCTATCAATACTTTTCGTTATCTTGTTCTACAGAGTACTCTGGTCTTGCTGACTCCGTGTTTTTGCCACCTGGCTTTACATGGCAAGAAGTCGACCAAGATACAAGGCAGTCCCAAGTGACATCATCAGGTTAGTTATTAAAATCGATAAATAAATTTAAATAAATAAATACAAAATATGTTTGAAGACATTAATATGAAACATGCACATTGCTCCTATATCATACAGGTTAAAAGTGTAGATATTTGATTGGTATAAACAATGACGTTTAGTACTGAACTTGTTTGTAATTTAAACTTTACTTAGTTTCAATAGATATTTTTGTGTCTTCTATAAAACTCTACTATATCGAAAACGTTGTCATGTATGTTTAAAATGTGATTGAAACAAGAAAATGCAATTGAAACTATCGATTTTAAAAATTATGACGGAGTCGGCATCGAGCCAAGGACAGCAGAGGGACAAAACGAGCATGTCATTGTGTGCTATACCGGTTGTCTGACTCTGCAACATACGGTATTTTTCTAACCTTTCGACCAATTGACAAACGAGTGAAAAATCGCAGTTCATCCGTTTAAGTTATTTTTAATACAGAATAATGTGCACGTCATTAAATCTTTCAGACTTGTCTACACCACTCAGACAACAAAAGACAGTTGTGCATGACTATAAGGCCAGTGGAAAACACGAGCTCACGTGCAAGAAAGGTAAGATGTCATTATATTTTACTTGCAGAGAAGCATATCACATTTTAATACATTCTAAAAACATATTCTTCCAATACGGAAACTCTTGCAATATATTGCCCTTTTTCAGGATGTTATTGTTATTGGTGCTGGTGGTTTATTTCTTTATTTTTCAAAGAGATAACACTATTAGTACAGCCTGAAAAGTAGTAGATTTTCTTTCTGCATCTTCATGAATTTTATCTTCTTTGACCACCGAGATAACATTCTACAAATCTCGACAGATATATGTGACTGAATTGTATCTGTATATTACCCAGCGGGATAAAAGCAGGAAAAAGGAAATGGGGTTATATTTACTTTCAACAAGTACTATTAATACTTTTAATCAATGATTTAAATCCTCCTCATAATACGAAATATACATAAATCTCATTTCCACTTACTGTAGATATAGGAGGAACATTGCAAATAAAAATTCAAGTGAAACCTGTTGCTGCTACATACTTTCAACAATTACTCGCTGACACAGAATGTACTAATGTATCAACATTTTATCCACAGGGATGGTGATCAATCAACTGACGGATGCCAATGAACTTGGACTGGCACTCGGTTTTTATAAGAGAAACTTTCCTTTCAATTAGAAAAAAATCGGGTTTTTCCCTGTAAAGTATGTGAGCAATGAACCCCGACTTGTTTTAAAGAAAAGCTGCCGACGCAACTAGCCTAATAAAAATTAAATTGTCGGGTATTTTTCATAACAAAAATGTAAATATTGTATATACATGCAAATTCATAATTTTTTATTCTAGTGAAAGCATTACAAATAATGGTATGATCTCGGGGACTCTTTCATTCTTGTGGCCAGCAATGGGCCTGCCACTGAATATTGATCATGATAATATTATTTGTGCATGACAGAGAGAGAGAGAGAGAGAGAGAGAGAGAGAGAGAGAGAGAGAGAGAGAGAGAGAGAGAGAGTCTGGTTCCCTGCTTAATCAGCTCCATGCGTTGCACTCTGCTATACTAAGTCAGTCGAACACCGATGCCATATTGTCACGTGATCAAAACAAACAAAATGTCATTTTAAGGAGAGATTGAGTTAAACTAAAAGTGGCACATTTATTTCTTCAATAGTCATGTTCTTAATGACACAATATTAACTTTACTAACACTTTTGCTATGAACTATAACAGTTTTTATATTATGTACAGCATTAACCACCAATTTGTCATATAATACTAAGTTTTACAAATATTTTTGCTAGTAGGCGAAGATGAAAGAAAAGGGTACACACAACGGTATTTTTATAATATTGCACATTTTACACAGGTCATCGCAGAGATTCCTTCTCCAATCGATTCCTCGATAAATTTTAATAATATGAGGTGATGAACACTTGATCAAGGAATCAATTACATATTTAACATTCAAATGATGTAATCTACGAAACATTTATTTCACAAAATGTTGTTATCCCACGCCTCTTTTATATATAAGAGATGGTATTTTTGTCTTATATCTTCAGCAAATGAAGGCTATCGTCTGTCCGTTACGTAAATTTCGGAAGTTAAATGTACCACGGGATTGATTGCAATTGATATTTGTTAAATGATGCAGTCGGAGTGTTCAGTATTGAACCAAATATCGTCATATTCACCCCCACGTGAAATAGGGTTCAACTATACAACACATAAGGTACCCTGAAAACCCACTCCACGCCGCTTTCCTCTAACTTCATAATAGAGATAGCATTTGGTCTTAATATCTGGCAAAGAAAATTTTTCATGTGTCTCCTTCAATCAATTTTGATATATAAAGGATCAAGGAATTGATTGCAAATGGAATATATATTAGACACTTACATGGTGCAGTATGAATGCACTATATTGAACCAAATATCGTTACATTCATCCCCTCGTTGAATAGGGTTGCTCTTGTTGTTGTTATTATTATTGTTGTTGTTGTAGAGTTTACGCCATTTTCCAGCACCAGATGGGTTATACATGGCGGCCAGTATAAATATTGGAGGGTAGAACTCGGGGAAACGCCAGCAAGAACCACCGACACAAGAGCAGCTACTGGCAACCTTCTCACATAACCACATTAGCTGCATCTGAGACTCGAACCCCTGCAGACAGAGGTGAGATGGCAATGATTCGTAGCGGTGAGCGCTTTAGGCCACTCGGCAAGTCAGGGCCTCCGCCCCCGAATAGGGTTGCTATTTCAATCCTAATGTTTGGTAAAGTCTGAGGTGTCGAGTAAAGCGAGATATCACTATCGATGTAAAATTGATCAGGTAATTTATCGCAACCAGACTATTTTGGCTGACTTAGTATGAAGTGTGCAATATTTGCAAGAAAACTGTTTCCCTCACCCCCTCGTGAAAGAAGGGTGATATTTTCGTATTAGTCTGTAGCTATATTTTGGCTATCGTACATCATCTCATATCAATTTCGATTTAAAAATTATCAAGGAATCGATTGGAAAATTAATTTTTAGATGACGCTGTGTACAATGTGCAATATGAACAAACTATCGTTGTGCGTACGCTTTTCCTTCATCTTCCCTAGTAGTATAAATATTTGTAAAAATTATTATATGACCTAACTGGTGGTTAACCTTGAACACAAGATAACAACTGCTATAGTTCAAATCAAAAGTATAAGTGAAGTTCACATTGTGTCACTAAGAATGAGAATATTAAAGGAATAAATGTGCAGATGTTAGATATACTAGATCTCTCCGTATGAGACCATTTGTTTTAATAAGGTGACGATATGGCGTCGGCGTTCGCCTGATTTATATAGCAGAGAGCATGCTAACCAGGGAAACATACTAAGACGCAGAGAGAGAGAGAGAGAGAGAGAGAGAGAGAGAGAGAGAGAGAGAGAGAGAAAGAGAGAGTAATAATGTCTCAATAAGTTTATTATGTTTTACGGGTGTGAATTATCGTGATTCAGCGAATAAACAAAATTGCCTTACATATTGTTTGTGTTATTATTTAATCATAAAGTTAGCCTCATGGATTCACCACCCACAGACAGACACCGACACACACCACCTTCCCCTTAAAAAAGAGTGAGTAATGTATTACTTGATTTTGTTTGTTTCTTTGATAAGGATTTTTAACTTAGCTTTAAAAAAGATTCAGTCATATCGCTACGATGTCTGCAGTGAGGCAGTTTATAGTGATGTCTAGAACTGGGGCATAATGCGGCAGACATCTAGCACGATGTCCCATCCAGTCACTTTATCCTGACACCAGGCCGACTAGTCCTAACACTAACCTCTTAATGCTGAGCGTCAAACGAGGCAGCTGTTAGAACCATTTTTGTAAGTCTTTAGTATGACTCGGCAGGGGATCGAACCCACGACCTCCCACTTCCTCGGCGGACGCTCTAACCACTAGGCCAAAGGATTGCTTTGTGTAACCTGAAGATCATCGAATACGACGATGCGAAAGCAATTGAAGGATAAGGAATACATATTCAACAAGATGATATTCTGCTGAGCTCTGAGCTTTCCAAGTATTTCAAAGCATGAACCGGCGCTCACACACACACACACACACACACACACACACACACACACACACACACACACACACACACACACAAGTACACACACAGGTACACACACACACACACACACATATATATATACATATATATATATATATATATATATATATATATATATATATATATATATATATATATATATATATATATATATATTGCATGCATGGTGAATCAGTGATCTTACACGAGATCTATAAATCTTTCATTCAATGGAAACGAGGCTTGCTTTTCATTGATTTTCGATCGTTACTTGCTGCGATGAGAGAGACAGAGAGAGAGAGAGAGAGAGAGAGAGAGAGAGAGAGAGAGAGAGAGAGAGAGAGAGAAAGGGGTGGGTGGGTGAATTGTTGTGTGGGCTATTGGCATTTTCATATTGAATTAATAATCATCGATTTTCACAACATTATAATAAGTTTATGAAACAAAACAAAAACACAACATTATATTGATCAAAGTATGTGTAACACGTAACCGAGAGATGTACCGCTCAATGGCTACAGTGTTTGCAACTTTGTATCATTTATTACATAAAGAATGTAAATAAATCCCAAGGAAAGTGCGCACATTCCGTTACAACGATTTACATTGTTGGAGGTTATTGGGTATAAGTTATATTTCAAGCGTTTTATCCAGCACAAATACTTTTTGTCTTTCACTCCAGATTTCTGCATCTTTTGTGTTTTTGCTTCTTTTTTGTGTCCTTTAGATGTGATAGTGGATTTGGGAACGGAAAACAAATCATTACGATAAAATTGTGGATCATATTAAATTCATTGAAAAAAACGGGCTTTATTAATACATGTGTACATTAATATATAACATCTAGACATAAAATGCACAGAACTACATTTTGTAGCGAATACAATCGGTAGGGATGTCAGGATTTGTATGTCTAGTATCAACTTGTGGAAATTGTACATGATCTAAGCACACCGCTAACTAAAATGACTGCTCTCTTGTGCTAAAATATCAGTGTGAATTAGTCGAAAGTACAAGTACACTATATTTAGGAGTTATTAAAACAGGGACAATGTATGAATTACCAAATACATCAAATGTAAAAATAAAGGTTCTCGGGTCTTTTTTTAAATTTACCTCTTAAGTCCAGGAAGTGAAAATGACCAAGCGGAGCTAGCAGGTTTTGGAGAGATGCATATCGAAAGTAAGGCCAAGCTGTATACTCTATGATCCATATTACGCCCATCAATCCTGCACCGAAATACAGTAAATTAAAGGTTCTTTGAATACTAAATAAGGATTTAATAGGTCCTTTTTAAAGATCCAGCATATCCAAGGGTATATTTTTTCTGATTATTATAACACTATGCAAAATACAAAGCTGTAGGGCGCCAACTGAATTAATAATTTCTGCATAAACAGGAGGATAATGCCCACTACTTGACACATGTCACAATAAGCATCATCTAAAAGAAACCTTGCTAAACTTAATTTAAAGATACATTCTAGGATATTGTTTTACTAAACTTATAACATAGAATTTGGTACACGTCATAGAGGCTAGGTATTTGTAATGGAGATTTCCAATAACCATAAATCTTACCTTAATATTTAACCGTCTATAACAGAGAACAGTTTATCCATGTATTATTTATTTGCAAAACAAAAGTTATTGGTAAGGTACAATATAAAATTGATTTTGGACAATGTCAAGTAAAAATACAATTAAAACTTACAATCATTGTTTAAAAGGTACCAGTTACAAATTGAATATACATGACACATGTACATAGTGATTGCAATAGGAGCAAATATGGCTAGAAATAAAGTGCAAATATTTTATCCAGATCTGCATTTCACCTAAGATAATAACCCAACTTGTACTGCCTATATACAATTTTTTTAAAAATAAATTTAAACAAACAATGAAAAGTAGTTAACTCTTCCACCCATCGACACACTCAGGAATGGAAAGACAAATGGTACTAAAGATAATATTTGAAGGTATGCTGGAGCTGTTGTGAGGCTCTTTAAGCAAAGCGCCGCGTCGTTCAAAAATGTGTTTACTGTGAGACGAAGTTACAGGAAGTCTGTGGGAAAGGTTTATGGATTCTTTATGCAAACCTTCAATAACAGTGAAAATTCAGGTTGCAAATTATAATTTTAGCTATTGACATCCTCGGAATCAAAAAGAGAAATAAAAACGAACACTTAATGTATAATTAATTTTCTGTTTTTCATTCAAGCTACTCATTTGTATAATATCGAAATCAAGTGAGACTGACGAATATCACGTCACTCTTCGTGACGTAATCTATGATGCAGCGTTTCCAAGAGTGACGTTTCTTACTCTTACGTTGTGCATCAAGCTTGCTAGACGTATTCACATTGACAGAAAGAAATATCTGATTTTTCAAGTCTATTCTTTTCAAATTTGATGAAATGTTGGATTTTCAAGTAATGAGCGATTTCCCGGAGTCATATTCAGCATTAACGTGAGTACTTTATAAATATTAATATATAATTTTTAAAGGAAACGAATGGTTGGATGACTCTCTTCTCCACAAATTCACCCCCCCCCTCCACCATTTACACAGTATTCGACCTGACCAAACGCTACTATTTAATGGTTAACCTTTTGTTTATGGTTGGTAGATTGGAAAAGAAAAGTTTCATGTGCACTTCTACTATCATTATTTAAACTGATTAAGAATCGCAAGATCCAATTAAAAATTGTTTCCATTCTACCCATTACAGTCATCAAAATAGAGCTCAGTAAAAGAACGCGTTGGTTTCATTATATTGCACGAATGGTGCTTGATTATTAAAGCATGACCCGACAACCATAGGTAGCTTCAAATAAATAAAAGAAACACTCTAAAAAGGTGCTTTCTTTCTTTTCCTACAGTTGTTGTTGTTGTTGTTGTTGTAGGGTTTAACGCCATTTTTGTTAGCAGTCGATAGGCTATAGATGGCGGCCAGTATTATTGGTTTAAGAAGAACCCGGGAAATCCCACGGAAAGAACCACCGACCCACGATAAGCTACTGACAAGCTTTCTCACATACCCACATTAGCCGAATCTTAGACTCGTTCCCACGCAGACAGTGGTAAGTTGGCAGTGATCCGTAGCGGAGAGCGCTTTAGACCACTCGGCCACTCGCCCGCTCCCCGCCCCCACTCCTTTTTATTTCTTTTTTTCCCTACTGTAGGATCATAATATTGTTCCATTGCTCAAGTTTAAATTTTCAATTTAATTCCTTATTTACCTAAAGCAAAATAAATATATTTAATGACAGATTGATGTGAAAGGTTAGATAATTGAAATGGGCAAACTAAAACTATTAAAATTGCTCGACATCTTTCAATCGGCAGATTACACTATTACACTAAATAATGCAAACTAACCGGAAAATGCAGTCGAACAGTTCTTTTCGTTTTGAAGGCACCACCAGCAAATTAGTAAAAACACCACAGGAAATGTTCCTATAGCTTTCACATGAAGATAATGTAGTTAAGCTGACTTTGCTGTTGATTTAACCTCATCTCACGTAATGAATAATAATTTTAAACCGATTTATTATAGTTATACATAACTCAATATACTTCCTATTTCTGTTTAAGTGATTTTGACTTCTGGGTGGTTGTTCTGAAGGAGAGAGCTCTCAGCCAAGATTGGTGTGAGACTAAGGCTCTAGCCTGGAATAAGAAACTTCAAACACGTCTGACCATGGCCAGAGGTACCCATCTCCCGCGTGTCTCTCTCTCTCTCTGTCTCTCTCTCTCTCTCTCTCTCTCTCTCTCTCTCTCTCTCTCTGTCTCTCTCTCTCTCTCTCTCTCTCTCTCTCTCTGTCTCTCTCTCTCTCTCTCTCTCTCTCTCTCAATACCCTTGTAACATATTGCATGTAATTTACATATAACTGACATATCTTCTACTGTAACAACGTTTGCGATTGACAGATCAATTGTAAGTATTTACTTTATTATTTTGAATCTTAAAAAGTTAACATTCGCAACGATTGTTTTTCGTTACTTCAGATTATCCTGTCATCTCGAGAGCTTTCTCTTCCTTCTTTAATGATGTTGCTATGCAACATTTGGATGTCGAAAAAGACGTCTTTATATGCCTGGACGCAGCCAGAGTCTTAAGGAAGTTAGTATATGAAGTTATTTTATCTAGTTCACTAACCTGAAATCACTTAATTTTTATTTATTTTTTAAGTCAAGTATTTCGTGTGCCGTTTAATGCACATATTGATCGATGTTCTTGTTTTATTAATGGAAAACTAGTTATTTGATGACTGGTGTTTGTTTGATATGTGACATATTCGTGTGTCCAAATTATGTTAAAGCTCATCTGCTGCTAGGGTAAATTCATTTCCTTTTAAAAGAATTTAAATTCACAACATTACTGTTTGACTTTAAAGATTCAAGATGAGTTTTATATTAATTAGACCTATTGTATAGCACTAAATAGCCTAAACATTCTGGTGGGCCGTTACAAAGCAATCAATCAATCATTATATCAATTAACATTGGAATGTAATTGTTCATAAAAGCGTGGTAATCATAGGTGATTTAGACGAGACCGAAGATTTCATGCTAAGCAAGCAGAACCTAAAATGTCTCCCAAATGTTAGTGACATTTCTAATTTCTTTCTCAGTTTCTTTTCACACATTTTAGAGGTATATTTGTCTAGTGGCTGACAGTTATTTTAAATGTTCATCAAACAACCTTATTTCAGATTCTCTATGTGTTCAGAAGAGAAGATGATCTTGAACATTCTGAGAAAAGCCCTTAAGAAGACCAGAAAAACATATATGCAGGCATACAGACAGACTGAGAACAGGCGGCGGGTAAGAATAGGAGAATATTTTGCACCCATATTCATCTGGATAAAAAGATAGTGCAATTATTTAGACAATTCATAAGATGTCTTTAAATCTTTTGTTTCCTTTTTTATTTCAACACAATCTTTACTGCATAGGAATTTTTCAGGCCGACAAGGAAAAACTGTATAATTTCACTATAATCTAACTATGTACATCTTAGCATACAAATGACTATTTATACTGCAGAAGTATTTTTCATTATATATATTCATTCTTACCTAATTTGAATGATCAGAAATTTTTAAATGATAAACACCATCAATAATGTCGAGAATAATAACAATACAAATAATACTGATGATGACTGAGGCGATTATGATGAGATATAATCTCATTATTCCACAAATCGGCATAAAATGTTTTCTAATATTTGTATTCTATTTGTACACAGCTGCATTAACTCATTAGATTAACTGACATTATGGTGACTCTCATTGCTTTTAAAGCAATTTAATTTATTGATTTGTACAGATGTATAAGGACGTTTTAATCCGTCTAGAGTCCAAAATGAGATTCAAGAAGGTCATTAAACAGGCTCTAAGGGACAAGGCCAAGGAAGCCGCCGACCGCTTTGTGAAAGCCCTAGAATTAGAACAGACGACGAAGGTGAAGATGATCACGGTAATGCTGTTTCTTTTTCATGTTCACTTATTATTACATGCTTTGAACAGTAACTTCAGACAATTCATATGGTATCACGGTACCAATCGTTTTTCCATAGACCTCAATGCTAATGTTTTGTGAAATAAATATACTTTCTATCCTACATCAGCATGCATGTCACACACTGTCATAGAGAACAATGTTAGATTGTCAATTTGACAATGATTGAACCTCCACTGGATTTAAGAGAGATAACTCTGCTGGAACTAGACGGGTATGAGTTATCTAGTCACAACATACCTATTTTCAGTCATGTGTATCACATTTTCAAAAAGTCATAAAAAAATACAAAATATGATCTATATAGGAATTAGCATAAATTCACATGTTGCCAAGAGGCTAAACTTTTTTTAATCCTAACAAAAAGTACAGCTCTTACATAATCCACCAATCATAGCTTGTGTTGTTGTTTATTTCTGAATGCACTTTAAGCTCCACCCATCTGGACTTGCGCAATAGGTACCGTTATACCATATAACATACTCTCAGTGGCTCCGATTTGGGCATGTAGTTAGGGGAAACTTGAGAAGCCAAGATAAACCGACAGCCTTGGACTGACCATCACTTACATGTAAAAACTGGAGATTTTTCACAAGAGATACAAAGTATCTTCATTATTCGCGATTTAGGTTTACTGTCATGCTATTATTAAATGCATTTTCATTGAACTGACTAGATACTATAGTTTGGAGGCATCATAAGACAGGACTTTACAAAAGATAGTGTGAAAGTTCTCTCCCCTCTCTGTCTGTCTGTCTCTGTCTGTCTGTGTCTGTCTGTATGTCTCTCTCTCTCTCTCATATTAGAGAGAACCATGATTATTTCTGCATTGTTTGACGGATTTTATGCTAAATACAAAAGGATAATCCCTAAAGATTAGTGACGGAGTTTACACATCGGTGTTTGCTGCCTATTTCCTCAGTTAAAATGCATAGAAAATATAGATTGTTCTTCAGGTTCCTTTCATACGTGTTCATTTGTTTCACTGAATCTTGCAAGTTACTCTATTCATTTTTCCCCACTATAATGCATATAATCCTGTTTTCTACATACAACTATTATAAGCTTGTTTCTTCTGTAATTTTTTGTAAACAGTGCACAGTTAAGAACTCGAAGGGACTTCTGATATGTCTTAGTATTGTTTATACTTTCAATAACATTATATTGTAAAGACAGAAGAAAAATCGATCAGTGGGAGGTGGGTGGGTGGATATATTCTCCAATCCCTTATTCTTAATTTATCTACTATCCACCTTTCTGTTAGGTTTTGGAGAAATACGAATATGTGTCCAAGCGAGTAGCTGTAAGAAAAGTACAGTACTTTCTCGACACATGGAAAACAGCGTTTTCTCGTTACATGAAACAAACCTTCACTTCCACCGAGAAATGTGTTGGGTATGAATGCATTCTTTATGCAGTTGCAACAATCTATACTGCTATTAAGATATTTAAGTGGAATCTTTGTATAGTCGTGCTATACTATATAGTTTTCTACATTTTTCGCTTCTAAACTTTGAATGGAGTCAAACAGTTGGAGTCAAACAGTTGTTAAAAAGTTAATAGTTGATTTATTTGCTGAATTTCTTTCTTTTGATATTTCTTTCTAATTTACATGATGCCTAATTGGAGAGTGATGTTAGTCTATATGCAGTTAGCAGAGGAGCTTTATGTTATCTTAAAGAAGATTATATCGCTCATCTTTATCTTCATAAATGTTGAATGTATTTATGTTTGACATATCATCTTTATGAATATATATGCATCCACCTTAACTGTGCGATAAATCATATACTACATCGCTTATTGGCTTGAAACATGCACCTCAATTTTCGTACTTAACTGTGTAATGTGTCTTCGTCTTTATGGTCAGTTTGTGTCCTCTTTAGCACTATCCGCATTGACAGAAGAAGCATAAAATGCATTGTAAGAGTATATATGGATTAAGCTTTATCACACCCATGAAACCTTGGTGACTAATTCAATTTTTACGACCCACTGAAGCGAGAATATTTTCTTAAGCATACTTTTGCTTTCTTTCCTAAAAGGCTCGAAAAGTATAAATTAATGTGAAGTAAAGTTATACATTTTGCCATTGTATTTATTATTATTATTATTATTATTATTATTATTATTATTATTGCAGAAATCCATACTTAGATGCATTTGTGCGAGTCCTTGCGGTTAATGCACATGATGCGGTCGAATCACTATTTGAGCGCAAAAAGCAAATATTCACAACACTAAAAGTAAATGTAAGTAATAAATGACGATAGTTTAACAAAGATGATTCAGTTTAATCTGGATAATGTTTTAGCATACTAGTTTTCATCATTCTTTCAATGAAATTTACATAGTTTAATTTCTTCAAGGTTTTTACAGAATTTGGATAAAGATTCCTTTAAAATCTCGTCTCTTTTATTGAATTTCTAATTATTGACCCTAAAACGAATAAAGTATCACGCAATGTTATTTCTAACTTTTGTGGAATCTTTGCATAACTCCTGATGGGCTATTATAATCTGTCATCTTTCACCAGCTTTTGTTTGCCTCTTTTTCCTAGTTTGCCTTGATATAGGAACACAAGTTTGATATTACAGCATTAGTATCTTTATATTCAATTCCTTTATATGTAAAACCAGTTTCATAACTTGAAGCTAACCTTTTAATTCTAAGAAGTTTAACGAGAACCATTCATTTACTGCGAATACAGTTCCATCGGTTACAAGTTAATTAGGTAACTTGGTGTAAAACGGTTATGAATGTATTTCTTTTTTAAAATAGAGGAACACTGACGTTGGTGTAGATGCGAAACAAGTCCTTGGATTTGAGCCAAAAGTAAAATCCATGGCACAGAAGGTCCATGACAGAGAGTCATATTTGGGTAAGTATATATTTCAGTATGTACACTGTAATATGAAGTCCTAATAATACGCTTATAAAAAGGCAAGAAATGCTTGACAAGAAATCTCCACAACGCAAAAAACGTGAATAATTTTGTTATCTAGTATTAAGAGTGTGCACTTCTACACGAACAGAACTCAACCAATGTCAACGCACAACGTTAAAGGAAACAAACTTACACGCATCAACAGTTAATACATATTGCTTTGTCGTCGCTTTCGTCTATTTTGAAGGACAACATTATTGCTATCAATACTTTTCGTTATCTTGTTCTACAGAGTACTCTGGTCTTGCTGACTCCGTGTTTTTGCCACCTGGCTTTACATGGCAAGAAGTCGACCAAGATACAAGGCAGTCCCAAGTGACATCATCAGGTTAGTTATTAAAATCGATAAATAAATTTAAATAAATAAATACAAAATATGTTTGAAGACATTAATATGAAACATGCACATTGCTCCTATATCATACAGGTTAAAAGTGTAGATATTTGATTGGTATAAACAATGACGTTTAGTACTGAACTTGTTTGTAATTTAAACTTTACTTAGTTTCAATAGATATTTTTGTGTCTTCTATAAAACTCTACTATATCGAAAACGTTGTCATGTATGTTTAAAATGTGATTGAAACAAGAAAATGCAATTGAAACTATCGATTTTAAAAATTATGACGGAGTCGGCATCGAGCCAAGGACAGCAGAGGGACAAAACGAGCATGTCATTGTGTGCTATACCGGTTGTCTGACTCTGCAACATACGGTATTTTTCTAACCTTTCGACCAATTGACAAACGAGTGAAAAATCGCAGTTCATCCGTTTAAGTTATTTTTAATACAGAATAATGTGCACGTCATTAAATCTTTCAGACTTGTCTACACCACTCAGACAACAAAAGACAGTTGTGCATGACTATAAGGCCAGTGGAAAACACGAGCTCACGTGCAAGAAAGGTAAGATGTCATTATATTTTACTTGCAGAGAAGCATATCACATTTTAATACATTCTAAAAACATATTCTTCCAATACGGAAACTCTTGCAATATATTGCCGTTTTTCAGGATGTTATTGTTATTGGTGCTGGTGGTTTATTTCTTTATTTTTCAAAGAGATAACACTATTAGTACAGCCTGAAAAGTAGTAGATTTTCTTTCTGCATCTTCATGAATTTTATCTTCTTTGACCACCGAGATAACATTCTACAAATCTCGACAGATATATGTGACTGAATTGTATCTGTATATTACCCAGCGGGATAAAAGCAGGAAAAAGGAAATGGGGTTATATTTACTTTCAACAAGTACTATTAATACTTTTAATCAATGATTTAAATCCTCCTCATAATACGAAATATACATAAATCTCATTTCCACTTACTGTAGATATAGGAGGAACATTGCAAATAAAAATTCAAGTGAAACCTGTTGCTGCTACATACTTTCAACAATTACTCGCTGACACAGAATGTACTAATGTATCAACATTTTATCCACAGGGATGGTGATCAATCAACTGACGGATGCCAATGAACTTGGACTGGCACTCGGTTTTTATAAGAGAAACTTTCCTTTCAATAAGAAAGAAATCGGGTTTTTCCCTGTAAAGTATGTGAGCAATGAACCCCGACTTGTTTTAAAGAAAAGCTGCCGACGCAACTAGCCTAATAAAAATTAAATTGTCGGGTATTTTTCATAACAAAAATGTAAATATTGTATATACATGCAAATTCATAATTTTTTATTCTAGTGAAAGCATTACAAATAATGGTATGATCTCGGGGACTCTTTCATTCTTGTGGCCAGCAATGGGCCTGCCACTGAATATTGATCATGATAATATTATTTGTGCATGACAGAGAGAGAGAGAGAGAGAGAGAGAGAGAGAGAGAGAGAGAGAGAGAGAGAGAGAGAGAGAGAGAGAGAGAGAGAGAGAGAGTCTGGTTCCCTGCTTAATCAGCTCCATGCGTTGCACTCTGCTATACTAAGTCAGTCGAACACCGATGCCATATTGTCACGTGATCAAAACAAACAAAATGTCATTTTAAGGAGAGATTGAGTTAAACTAAAAGTGGCACATTTATTTCTTCAATAGTCATGTTCTTAATGACACAATATTAACTTTACTAACACTTTTGCTATGAACTATAACAGTTTTTATATTATGTACAGCATTAACCACCAATTCGTCATATAATACTAAGTTTTACAAATATTTTTGCTAGTAGGCGAAGATGAAAGAAAAGGGTACACACAACGGTATTTTTATAATATTGCACATTTTACACAGGTCATCGCAGAGATTCCTTCTCCAATCGATTCCTCGATAAATTTTAATAATATGAGGTGATGAACACTTGATCAAGGAATCAATTACATATTTAACATTCAAATGATGTAATCTACGAAACATTTATTTCACAAAATGTTGTTATCCCACGCCTCTTTTATATATAAGAGATGGTATTTTTGTCTTATATCTTCAGCAAATGAAGGCTATCGTCTGTCCGTTACGTAAATTTCGGAAGTTAAATGTACCACGGGATTGATTGCAATTGATATTTGTTAAATGATGCAGTCGGAGTGTTCAGTATTGAACCAAATATCGTCATATTCACCCCCACGTGAAATAGGGTTCAACTATACAACACATAAGGTACCCTGAAAACCCACTCCACGCCGCTTTCCTCTAACTTCATAAAAGAGATAGCATTTGGTCTTAATATCTGGCAAAGAAAATTTTTCATGTGTCTCCTTCAATCAATTTTGATATATAAAGGATCAAGGAATTGATTGCAAATGGAATATATATTAGACACTTACATGGTGCAGTATGAATGCACTATATTGAACCAAATATCGTTACATTCATCCCCTCGTTGAATAGGGTTGCTCTTGTTGTTGTTATTATTATTGTTGTTGTTGTAGAGTTTACGCCATTTTCCAGCACCAGATGGGTTATACATGGCGGCCAGTATAAATATTGGAGGGTAGAACTCGGGGAAACGCCAGCAAGAACCACCGACACAAGAGCAGCTACTGGCAACCTTCTCACATAACCACATTAGTTGCATCTGAGACTCGAACCCCTGCAGACAGAGGTGAGATGGCAATGATTCGTAGAGGTGAGCGCTTTAGGCCACTCGGCAAGTCAGGGCCTCCGCCCCCGAATAGGGTTGCTATTTCAATCCTAATGTTTGGTAAAGTCTGAGGTGTCGAGTAAAGCGAGATATCACTATCGATGTAAAATTGATCAGGTAATTTATCGCAACCAGACTATTTTGGCTGACTTAGTATGAAGTGTGCAATATTTGCAAGAAAACTGTTTCCCTCACCCCCTCGTGAAAGAAGGGTGATATTTTCGTATTAGTCTGTAGCTATATTTTGGCTATCGTACATCATCTCATATCAATTTCGATTTAAAAATTATCAAGGAATCGATTGGAAAATTAATTTTTAGATGACGCTGTGTACAATGTGCAATATGAACAAACTATCGTTGTGCATACGCTTTTCCTTCATCTTCCCTAGTAGTATAAATATTTGTAAAAATTATTATATGACCTAACTGGTGGTTAACCTTGAACACAAGATAACAACTGCTATAGTTCCAATCAAAAGTATAAGTGAAGTTCACATTGTGTCACTAAGAATGAGAATATTAAAGGAATAAATGTGCAGATGTTAGATATACTAGATCTCTCCGTATGAGACCATTTGTTTTAATAAGGTGACGATATGGCGTCGGCGTTCGCCTGATTTATATAGCAGAGAGCATGCTAACCAGGGAAACATACTAAGACGCAGAGAGAGAGAGAGAGAGAGAGAGAGAGAGAGAGAGAGAGAGAGAGAGAAAGAGAGAGTAATAATGTCTCAATAAGTTTATTATGTTTTACGGGTGTGAATTATCGTGATTCAGCGAATAAACAAAATTGCCTTACATATTGTTTGTGTTATTATTTAATCATAAAGTTAGCCTCATGGATTCACCACCCACAGACAGACACCGACACACACCACCTTCCCCTTAAAAAAGAGTGAGTAATGTATTACTTGATTTTGTTTGTTTCTTTGATAAGGATTTTTAACTTAGCTTTAAAAAAGATTCAGTCATATCGCTACGATGTCTGCAGTGAGGCAGTTTATAGTGATGTCTAGAACTGGGGCATAATGCGGCAGACATCTAGCACGATGTCCCATCCAGTCACTTTATCCTGACACCAGGCCGACTAGTCCTAACACTAACCTCTTAATGCTGAGCGTCAAACGAGGCAGCTGTTAGAACCATTTTTGTAAGTCTTTAGTATGACTCGGCAGGGGATCGAACCCACGACCTCCCACTTCCTCGGCGGACGCTCTAACCACTAGGCCAAAGGATTGCTTTGTGTAACCTGAAGATCATCGAATACGACGATGCGAAAGCAATTGAAGGATAAGGAATACATATTCAACAAGATGATATTCTGCTGAGCTCTGAGCTTTCCAAGTATTTCAAAGCATGAACCGGCGCTCACACACACACACACACACACACACACACAAGTACACACACAGGTACACACACACACACACACACACACACACATATATATATATATATATATATATATATATATATATATATATATTGCATGCATGGTGAATCAGTGATCTTACACGAGATCTATAAATCTTTCATTCAATGGAAACGAGGCTTGCTTTTCATTGATTTTCGATCGTTACTTGCTGCGATGAGAGAGAGAGAGAGAGAGAGAGAGAGAGAGAGAGAGAGAGAGAGAGAGAGAGAGAGAAAGGGGTGGGTGGGTGAATTGTTGTGTGGGCTATGGGCATTTTCATATTGAATTAATAATCATCGATTTTCACAACATTATAATAAGTTTATGAAACAAAACAAAAACACAACATTATATTGATCAAAGTATGTGTAACACGTAACCGAGAGATGTACCGCTCAATGGCTACAGTGTTTGCAACTTTGTATCATTTATTACATAAAGAATGTAAATAAATCCCAAGGAAAGTGCGCACATTCCGTTACAACGATTTACATTGTTGGAGGTTATTGGGTATAAGTTATATTTCAAGCGTTTTATCCAGCACAAATACTTTTTGTCTTTCACTCCAGATTTCTGCATCTTTTGTGTTTTTGCTTCTTTTTTGTGTCCTTTAGATGTGATAGTGGATTTGGGAACGGAAAACAAATCATTACGATAAAATTGTGGATCATATTAAATTCATTGAAAAAACGGGCTTTATTAATACATGTGTACATTAATATATAACATCTAGACATAAAATGCACAGAACTACATTTTGTAGCGAATACAATCGGTAGGGATGTCAGGATTTGTATGTCTAGTATCAACTTGTGGAAATTGTACATGATCTAAGCACACCGCTAACTAAAATGACTGCTCTCTTGTGCTAAAATATCAGTGTGAATTAGTCGAAAGTACAAGTACACTATATTTAGGAGTTATTAAAACAGGGACAATGTATGAATTACCAAATACATCAAATGTAAAAATAAAGGTTCTCGGGTCTTTTTTTAAATTTACCTCTTAAGTCCAGGAAGTGAAAATGACCAAGCGGAGCTAGCAGGTTTTGGAGAGATGCATATCGAAAGTAAGGCCAAGCTGTATACTCTATGATCCATATTACGCCCATCAATCCTGCACCGAAATACAGTAAATTAAAGGTTCTTTGAATACTAAATAAGGATTTAATAGGTCCTTTTTAAAGATCCAGCATATCCAAGGGTATATTTTTTCTGACTATTATAACACTATGCAAAATACAAAGCTGTAGGGCGCCAACTGAATTAATAATTTCTGCATAAACAGGAGGATAATGCCCACTACTTGACACATGTCACAATAAGCATCATCTAAAAGAAACCTTGCTAAACTTAATTTAAAGATACATTCTAGGATATTGTTTTACTAAACTTATAACATAGAATTTGGTACACGTCATAGAGGCTAGGTATTTGTAATGGAGATTTCCAATAACCATAAATCTTACCTTAATATTTAACCGTCTATAACAGAGAACAGTTTATCCATGTATTATTTATTTGCAAAACAAAAGTTATTGGTAAGGTACAATATAAAATTGATTTTGGACAATGTCAAGTAAAATACAATTAAAACTTACAATCATTGTTTAAAAGGTACCAGTTACAAATTGAATATACATGACACATGTACATAGTGATTGCAATAGGAGCAAATATGGCTAGAAATAAAGTGCAAATATTTTATCCAGATCTGCATTTCACCTAAGATAATAACCCAACTTGTACTGCCTATATATAATTTTTTTAAAAATAAATTTAAACAAACAATGAAAAGTAGTTAACTCTTCCACCCATCGACACACTCAGGAATGGAAAGACAAATGGTACTAAAGATAATATTTGAAGGTATGCTGGAGCTGTTGTGAGGCTCTTTAAGCAAAGCGCCGCGTCGTTCAAAAATGTGTTTACTGTGAGACGAAGTTACAGGAAGTCTGTGGGAAAGGTTTATGGATTCTTTATGCAAACCTTCAATAACAGTGAAAATTCAGGTTGCAAATTATAATTTTAGCTATTGACATCCTCGGAATCAAAAAGAGAAATAAAAACGAACACTTAATGTATAATTAATTTTCTGTTTTTCATTCAAGCTACTCATTTGTATAATATCGAAATCAAGTGAGACTGACGAATATCACGTCACTCTTCGTGACGTAATCTATGATGCAGCGTTTCCAAGAGTGACGTTTCTTACTCTTACGTTGTGCATCAAGCTTGCTAGACGTATTCACATTGACAGAAAGAAATATCTGATTTTTCAAGTCTATTCTTTTCAAATTTGATGAAATGTTGGATTTTCAAGTAATGAGCGATTTCCCGGAGTCATATTCAGCATTAACGTGAGTACTTTATAAATATTAATATATAATTTTGAAAGGAAACGAATGGTTGGATGACTCTCTTCTCCACAAATTCACCCCCCCCCTCCACCATTTACACAGTATTCGACCTGACCAAACGCTACTATTTAATGGTTAACCTTTTGTTTATGGTTGGTAGATTGGAAAAGAAAAGTTTCATGTGCACTTCTACTATCATTATTTAAACTGATTAAGAATCGCAAGATCCAATTAAAAATTGTTTCCATTCTACCCATTACAGTCATCAAAATAGAGCTCAGTAAAAGAACGCGTTGGTTTCATTATATTGCACGAATGGTGCTTGATTATTAAAGCATGACCCGACAACCATAGGTAGCTTCAAATAAATAAAAGAAACACTCTAAAAAGGTGCTTTCTTTCTTTTCCTACAGTTGTTGTTGTTGTTGTTGTTGTAGGGTTTAACGCCATTTTTGTTAGCAGTCGATAGGCTATAGATGGCGGCCAGTATTATTGGTTTAAGAAGAACCCGGGAAATCCCACGGAAAGAACCACCGACCCACGATAAGCTACTGACAAGCTTTCTCACATACCCACATTAGCCGAATCTTAGACTCGTTCCCACGCAGACAGTGGTAAGTTGGCAGTGATCCGTAGCGGAGAGCGCTTTAGACCACTCGGCCACTCGCCCGCTCCCCGCCCCCACTCCTTTTTATTTCTTTTTTTCCCTACTGTAGGATCATAATATTGTTCCATTGCTCAAGTTTAAATTTTCAATTTAATTCCTTATTTACCTAAAGCAAAATAAATATATTTAATGACAGATTGATGTGAAAGGTTAGATAATTGAAATGGGCAAACTAAAACTATTAAAATTGCTCGACATCTTTCAATCGGCAGATTACACTATTACACTAAATAATGCAAACTAACCGGAAAATGCAGTCGAACAGTTCTTTTCGTTTTGAAGGCACCACCAGCAAATTAGTAAAAACACCACAGGAAATGTTCCTATAGCTTTCACATGAAGATAATGTAGTTAAGCTGACTTTGCTGTTGATTTAACCTCATCTCACGTAATGAATAATAATTTTAAACCGATTTATTATAGTTATACATAACTCAATATACTTCCTATTTCTGTTTAAGTGATTTTGACTTCTGGGTGGTTGTTCTGAAGGAGAGAGCTCTCAGCCAAGATTGGTGTGAGACTAAGGCTCTAGCCTGGAATAAGAAACTTCAAACACGTCTGACCATGGCCAGAGGTACCCATCTCCCGCGTGTCTCTCTGTCTCTCTCTCTGTCTCTCTCTCTCTCTCTCTCTCTCTCTCTCTCTCAATACCCTTGTAACATATTGCATGTAATTTACATATAACTGACATATCTTCTACTGTAACAACGTTTGCGATTGACAGATCAATTGTAAGTATTTACTTTATTATTTTGAATCTTAAAAAGTTAACATTCGCAACGATTGTTTTTCGTTACTTCAGATTATCCTGTCATCTCGAGAGCTTTCTCTTCCTTCTTTAATGATGTTGCTATGCAACATTTGGATGTCGAAAAAGACGTCTTTATATGCCTGGACGCAGCCAGAGTCTTAAGGAAGTTAGTATATGAAGTTATTTTATCTAGTTCACTAACCTGAAATCACTTAATTTTTATTTATTTTTTAAGTCAAGTATTTCGTGTGCCGTTTAATGCACATATTGATCGATGTTCTTGTTTTATTAATGGAAAACTAGTTATTTGATGACTGGTGTTTGTTTGATATGTGACATATTCGTGTGTCCAAATTATGTTAAAGCTCATCTGCTGCTAGGGTAAATTCATTTCCTTTTAAAAGAATTTAAATTCACAACATTACTGTTTGACTTTAAAGATTCAAGATGAGTTTTATATTAATTAGACCTATTGTATAGCACTAAATAGCCTAAACATTCTGGTGGGCCGTTACAAAGCAATCAATCAATCATTATATCAATTAACATTGGAATGTAATTGTTCATAAAAGCGTGGTAATCATAGGTGATTTAGACGAGACCGAAGATTTCATGCTAAGCAAGCAGAACCTAAAATGTCTCCCAAATGTTAGTGACATTTCTAATTTCTTTCTCAGTTTCTTTTCACACATTTTAGAGGTATATTTGTCTAGTGGCTGACAGTTATTTTAAATGTTCATCAAACAACCTTATTTCAGATTCTCTATGTGTTCAGAAGAGAAGATGATCTTGAACATTCTGAGAAAAGCCCTTAAGAAGACCAGAAAAACATATATGCAGGCATACAGACAGACTGAGAACAGGCGGCGGGTAAGAATAGGAGAATATTTTGCACCCATATTCATCTGGATAAAAAGATAGTGCAATTATTTAGACAATTCATAAGATGTCTTTAAATCTTTTGTTTCCTTTTTTATTTCAACACAATCTTTACTGCATAGGAATTTTTCAGGCCGACAAGGAAAAACTGTATAATTTCACTATAATCTAACTATGTACATCTTAGCATACAAATGACTATTTATACTGCAGAAGTATTTTTCATTATATATATTCATTCTTACCTAATTTGAATGATCAGAAATTTTTAAATGATAAACACCATCAATAATGTCGAGAATAATAACAATACAAATAATACTGATGATGACTGAGGCGATTATGATGAGATATAATCTCATTATTCCACAAATCGGCATAAAATGTTTTCTAATATTTGTATTCTATTTGTACACAGCTGCATTAACTCATTAGATTAACTGACATTATGGTGACTCTCATTGCTTTTAAAGCAATTTAATTTATTGATTTGTACAGATGTATAAGGACGTTTTAATCCGTCTAGAGTCCAAAATGAGATTCAAGAAGGTCATTAAACAGGCTCTAAGGGACAAGGCCAAGGAAGCCGCCGACCGCTTTGTGAAAGCCCTAGAATTAGAACAGACGACGAAGGTGAAGATGATCACGGTAATGCGGTTTCTTTTTCATGTTCACTTATTATTACATGCTTTGAACAGTAACTTCAGACAATTCATATGGTATCACGGTACCAATCGTTTTTCCATAGACCTCAATGCTAATGTTTTGTGAAATAAATATACTTTCTATCCTACATCAGCATGCATGTCACACACTGTCATAGAGAACAATGTTAGATTGTCAATTTGACAATGATTGAACCTCCACTGGATTTAAGAGAGATAACTCTGCTGGAACTAGACGGGTATGAGTTATCTAGTCACAACATACCTATTTTCAGTCATGTGTATCACATTTTCAAAAAGTCATAAAAAAATACAAAATATGATCTATATAGGAATTAGCATAAATTCACATGTTGCCAAGAGGCTAAACTTTTTTTAATCCTAACAAAAAGTACAGCTCTTACATAATCCACCAATCATAGCTTGTGTTGTTGTTTATTTCTGAATGCACTTTAAGCTCCACCCATCTGGACTTGCGCAATAGGTACCATATAACATACTCTCAGTGGCTCCGATTTGGGCATGTAGTTAGGGGAAACTTGAGAAGCCAAGATAAACCGACAGCCTTGGACTGACCATCACTTACATGTAAAAACTGGAGATTTTTCACAAGAGATACAAAGTATCTTCATTATTCGCGATTTAGGTTTACTGTCATGCTATTATTAAATGCATTTTCATTGAACTGACTAGATACTATAGTTTGGAGGCATCATAAGACAGGACTTTACAAAAGATAGTGTGAAAGTTCTCTCCCCTCTCTGTCTGTCTGTCTCTGTCTGTCTGTGTCTGTCTGTATGTCTCTCTCTCTCTCTCATATTAGAGAGAACCATGATTATTTCTGCATTGTTTGACGGATTTTATGCTAAATACAAAAGGATAATCCCTAAAGATTAGTGACGGAGTTTACACATCGGTGTTTGCTGCCTATTTCCTCAGTTAAAATGCATAGAAAATATAGATTGTTCTTCAGGTTCCTTTCATACGTGTTCATTTGTTTCACTGAATCTTGCAAGTTACTCTATTCATTTTTCCCCACTATAATGCATATAATCCTGTTTTCTACATACAACTATTATAAGCTTGTTTCTTCTGTAATTTTTTGTAAACAGTGCACAGTTAAGAACTCGAAGGGACTTCTGATATGTCTTAGTATTGTTTATACTTTCAATAACATTATATTGTAAAGACAGAAGAAAAATCGATCAGTGGGAGGTGGGTGGGTGGATATATTCTCCAATCCCTTATTCTTAATTTATCTACTATCCACCTTTCTGTTAGGTTTTGGAGAAATACGAATATGTGTCCAAGCGAGTAGCTGTAAGAAAAGTACAGTACTTTCTCGACACATGGAAAACAGCGTTTTCTCGTTACATGAAACAAACCTTCACTTCCACCGAGAAATGTGTTGGGTATGAATGCATTCTTTATGCAGTTGCAACAATCTATACTGCTATTAAGATATTTAAGTGGAATCTTTGTATAGTCGTGCTATACTATATAGTTTTCTACATTTTTCGCTTCTAAACTTTGAATGGAGTCAAACAGTTGGAGTCAAACAGTTGTTAAAAAGTTAATAGTTGATTTATTTGCTGAATTTCTTTCTTTTGATATTTCTTTCTAATTTACATGATGCCTAATTGGAGAGTGATGTTAGTCTATATGCAGTTAGCAGAGGAGCTTTATGTTATCTTAAAGGAGATTATATCGCTCATCTTTATCTTCATAAATGTTGAATGTATTTATGTTTGACATATCATCTTTATGAATATATATGCATCCACCTTAACTGTGCGATAAATCATATACTACATCGCTTATTGGCTTGAAACATGCACCTCAATTTTCGTACTTAACTGTGTAATGTGTCTTCGTCTTTATGGTCAGTTTGTGTCCTCTTTAGCACTATCCGCATTGACAGAAGAAGCATAAAATGCATTGTAAGAGTATATATGGATTAAGCTTTATCACACCCATGAAACCTTGGTGACTAATTCAATTTTTACGACCCACTGAAGCGAGAATATTTTCTTAAGCATACTTTTGCTTTCTTTCCTAAAAGGCTCGAAAAGTATAAATTAATGTGAAGTAAAGTTATACATTTTGCCATTGTATTTATTATTATTATTATTATTATTATTATTATTATCATTATTATTATTATTATTATTATTGCAGAAATCCATACTTAGATGCATTTGTGCGAGTCCTTGCGGTTAATGCACATGATGCGGTCGAATCACTATTTGAGCGCAAAAAGCAAATATTCACAACACTAAAAGTAAATGTAAGTAATAAATGACGATAGTTTAACAAAGATGATTCAGTTTAATCTGGATAATGTTTTAGCATACTAGTTTTCATCATTCTTTCAATGAAATTTACATAGTTTAATTTCTTCAAGGTTTTTACAGAATTTGGATAAAGATTCCTTTAAAATCTCGTCTCTTTTATTGAATTTCTAATTATTGACCCTAAAACGAATAAAGTATCACGCAATGTTATTTCTAACTTTTGTGGAATCTTTGCATAACTCCTGATGGGCTATTATAATCTGTCATCTTTCACCAGCTTTTGTTTGCCTCTTTTTCCTAGTTTGCCTTGATATAGGAACACAAGTTTGATATTACAGCATTAGTATCTTTATATTCAATTCCTTTATATGTAAAACCAGTTTCATAACTTGAAGCTAACCTTTTAATTCTAAGAAGTTTAACGAGAACCATTCATTTACTGCGAATACAGTTCCATCGGTTACAAGTTAATTAGGTAACTTGGTGTAAAACGGTTATGAATGTATTTCTTTTTTAAAATAGAGGAACACTGACGTTGGTGTAGATGCGAAACAAGTCCTTGGATTTGAGCCAAAAGTAAAATCCATGGCACAGAAGGTCCATGACAGAGAGTCATATTTGGGTAAGTATATATTTCAGTATGTACACTGTAATATGAAGTCCTAATAATACGCTTATAAAAAGGCAAGAAATGCTTGACAAGAAATCTCCACAACGCAAAAAACGTGAATAATTTTGTTATCTAGTATTAAGAGTGTGCACTTCTACACGAACAGAACTCAACCAATGTCAACGCACAACGTTAAAGGAAACAAACTTACACGCATCAACAGTTAATACATATTGCTTTGTCGTCGCTTTCGTCTATTTTGAAGGACAACATTATTGCTATCAATACTTTTCGTTATCTTGTTCTACAGAGTACTCTGGTCTTGCTGACTCCGTGTTTTTGCCACCTGGCTTCACATGGCAAGAAGTCGACCAAGATACAAGGCAGTCCCAAGTGACATCATCAGGTTAGTTATTAAAATCGATAAATAAATTTAAATAAATAAATACAAAATATGTTTGAAGACATTAATATGAAACATGCACATTGCTCCTATATCATACAGGTTAAAAGTGTAGATATTTGATTGGTATAAACAATGACGTTTAGTACTGAACTTGTTTGTAATTTAAACTTTACTTAGTTTCAATAGATATTTTTGTGTCTTCTATAAAACTCTACTATATCGAAAACGTTGTCATGTATGTTTAAAATGTGATTGAAACAAGAAAATGCAATTGAAAC
The DNA here is from genome assembly GCA_029339505.1 of Unio delphinus. NCBI lineage: Eukaryota > Metazoa > Mollusca > Bivalvia > Unionida > Unionidae > Unio > Unio delphinus. The sequence continues at coordinate 14,776 of JAQISU010000716.1, read as the reverse complement.
TATCGATTTTAAAAATTATGACGGAGTCGGCATCGAGCCAAGGACAGCAGAGGGACAAAACGAGCATGTCATTGTGTGCTATACCGGTTGTCTGACTCTGCAACATACGGTATTTTTCTAACCTTTCGACCAATTGACAAACGAGTGAAAAATCGCAGTTCATCCGTTTAAGTTATTTTTAATACAGAATAATGTGCACGTCATTAAATCTTTCAGACTTGTCTACACCACTCAGACAACAAAAGACAGTTGTGCATGACTATAAGGCCAGTGGAAAACACGAGCTCACGTGCAAGAAAGGTAAGATGTCATTATATTTTACTTGCAGAGAAGCATATCACATTTTAATACATTCTAAAAACATATTCTTCCAATACGGAAACTCTTGCAATATATTGCCGTTTTTCAGGATGTTATTGTTATTGGTGCTGGTGGTTTATTTCTTTATTTTTCAAAGAGATAACACTATTAGTACAGCCTGAAAAGTAGTAGATTTTCTTTCTGCATCTTCATGAATTTTATCTTCTTTGACCACCGAGATAACATTCTACAAATCTCGACAGATATATGTGACTGAATTGTATCTGTATATTACCCAGCGGGATAAAAGCAGGAAAAAGGAAATGGGGTTATATTTACTTTCAACAAGTACTATTAATACTTTTAATCAATGATTTAAATCCTCCTCATAATACGAAATATACATAAATCTCATTTCCACTTACTGTAGATATAGGAGGAACATTGCAAATAAAAATTCAAGTGAAACCTGTTGCTGCTACATACTTTCAACAATTACTCGCTGACACAGAATGTACTAATGTATCAACATTTTATCCACAGGGATGGTGATCAATCAACTGACGGATGCCAATGAACTTGGACTGGCACTCGGTTTTTATAAGAGAAACTTTCCTTTCAATAAGAAAGAAATCGGGTTTTTCCCTGTAAAGTATGTGAGCAATGAACCCCGACTTGTTTTAAAGAAAAGCTGCCGACGCAACTAGCTTAATAAAAATTAAATTGTCGGGTATTTTTCATAACAAAAATGTAAATATTGTATATACATGCAAATTCATAATTTTTTATTCTAGTGAAAGCATTACAAATAATGGTATGATCTCGGGGACTCTTTCATTCTTGTGGCCAGCAATGGGCCTGCCACTGAATATTGATCATGATAATATTATTTGTGCATGACAGAGAGAGAGAGAGAGAGAGAGAGAGAGAGAGAGAGAGAGAGAGAGAGAGAGAGAGAGAGTCTGGTTCCCTGCTTAATCAGCTCCATGCGTTGCACTCTGCTATACTAAGTCAGTCGAACACCGATGCCATATTGTCACGTGATCAAAACAAACAAAATGTCATTTTAAGGAGAGATTGAGTTAAACTAAAAGTGGCACATTTATTTCTTCAATAGTCATGTTCTTAATGACACAATATTAACTTTACTAACACTTTTGCTATGAACTATAACAGTTTTTATATTATGTACAGCATTAACCACCAATTCGTCATATAATACTAAGTTTTACAAATATTTTTGCTAGTAGGCGAAGATGAAAGAAAAGGGTACACACAACGGTATTTTTATAATATTGCACATTTTACACAGGTCATCGCAGAGATTCCTTCTCCAATCGATTCCTCGATAAATTTTAATAATATGAGGTGATGAACACTTGATCAAGGAATCAATTACATATTTAACATTCAAATGATGTAATCTACGAAACATTTATTTCACAAAATGTTGTTATCCCACGCCTCTTTTATATATAAGAGATGGTATTTTTGTCTTATATCTTCAGCAAATGAAGGCTATCGTCTGTCCGTTACGTAAATTTCGGAAGTTAAATGTACCACGGGATTGATTGCAATTGATATTTGTTAAATGATGCAGTCGGAGTGTTCAGTATTGAACCAAATATCGTCATATTCACCCCCACGTGAAATAGGGTTCAACTATACAACACATAAGGTACCCTGAAAACCCACTCCACGCCGCTTTCCTCTAACTTCATAAAAGAGATAGCATTTGGTCTTAATATCTGGCAAAGAAAATTTTTCATGTGTCTCCTTCAATCAATTTTGATATATAAAGGATCAAGGAATTGATTGCAAATGGAATATATATTAGACACTTACATGGTGCAGTATGAATGCACTATATTGAACCAAATATCGTTACATTCATCCCCTCGTTGAATAGGGTTGCTCTTGTTGTTGTTATTATTATTGTTGTTGTTGTAGAGTTTACGCCATTTTCCAGCACCAGATGGGTTATACATGGCGGCCAGTATAAATATTGGAGGGTAGAACTCGGGGAAACGCCAGCAAGAACCACCGACACAAGAGCAGCTACTGGCAACCTTCTCACATAACCACATTAGCTGCATCTGAGACTCGAACCCCTGCAGACAGAGGTGAGATGGCAATGATTCGTAGCGGTGAGCGCTTTAGGCCACTCGGCAAGTCAGGGCCTCCGCCCCCGAATAGGGTTGCTATTTCAATCCTAATGTTTGGTAAAGTCTGAGGTGTCGAGTAAAGCGAGATATCACTATCGATGTAAAATTGATCAGGTAATTTATCGCAACCAGACTATTTTGGCTGACTTAGTATGAAGTGTGCAATATTTGCAAGAAAACTGTTTCCCTCATCCCCTCGTGAAAGAAGGGTGATATTTTCGTATTAGTCTGTAGCTATATTTTGGCTATCGTACATCATCTCATATCAATTTCGATTTAAAAATTATCAAGGAATCGATTGGAAAATTAATTTTTAGATGACGCTGTGTACAATGTGCAATATGAACAAACTATCGTTGTGCGTACGCTTTTCCTTCATCTTCCCTAGTAGTATAAATATTTGTAAAAATTATTATATGACCTAACTGGTGGTTAACCTTGAACACAAGATAACAACTGCTATAGTTCAAATCAAAAGTATAAGTGAAGTTCACATTGTGTCACTAAGAATGAGAATATTAAAGGAATAAATGTGCAGATGTTAGATATACTAGATCTCTCCGTATGAGACCATTTGTTTTAATAAGGTGACGATATGGCGTCGGCGTTCGCCTGATTTATATAGCAGAGAGCATGCTAACCAGGGAAACATACTAAGACGCAGAGAGAGAGAGAGAGAGAGAGAGAGAGAGAGAGAGAGAGAGAGAGAGAGAGAGAGAGAGAGAGAGAAAGAGAGAGTAATAATGTCTCAATAAGTTTATTATGTTTTACGGGTGTGAATTATCGTGATTCAGCGAATAAACAAAATTGCCTTACATATTGTTTGTGTTATTATTTAATCATAAAGTTAGCCTCATGGATTCACCACCCACAGACAGACACCGACACACACCACCTTCCCCTTAAAAAAGAGTGAGTAATGTATTACTTGATTTTGTTTGTTTCTTTGATAAGGATTTTTAACTTAGCTTTAAAAAAGATTCAGTCATATCGCTACGATGTCTGCAGTGAGGCAGTTTATAGTGATGTCTAGAACTGGGGCATAATGCGGCAGACATCTAGCACGATGTCCCATCCAGTCACTTTATCCTGACACCAGGCCGACTAGTCCTAACACTAACCTCTTAATGCTGAGCGTCAAACGAGGCAGCTGTTAGAACCATTTTTGTAAGTCTTTAGTATGACTCGGCAGGGGATCGAACCCACGACCTCCCACTTCCTCGGCGGACGCTCTAACCACTAGGCCAAAGGATTGCTTTGTGTAACCTGAAGATCATCGAATACGACGATGCGAAAGCAATTGAAGGATAAGGAATACATATTCAACAAGATGATATTCTGCTGAGCTCTGAGCTTTCCAAGTATTTCAAAGCATGAACCGGCGCTCACACACACACACACACACACACACACACACACAAGTACACACACAGGTACACACACACACACACACACATATATATATATATACATATATATATATATATATATATATATATATATATATATATATATATATATATATATATATATATATATATATATATATATATATATATTGCATGCATGGTGAATCAGTGATCTTACACGAGATCTATAAATCTTTCATTCAATGGAAACGAGGCTTGCTTTTCATTGATTTTCGATCGTTACTTGCTGCGATGAGAGAGAGAGAGAGAGAGAGAGAGAGAGAGAGAGAGAGAGAGAGAGAGAGAGAGAAAGGGGTGGGTGGGTGAATTGTTGTGTGGGCTATGGGCATTTTCATATTGAATTAATAATCATCGATTTTCACAACATTATAATAAGTTTATGAAACAAAACAAAAACACAACATTATATTGATCAAAGTATGTGTAACACGTAACCGAGAGATGTACCGCTCAATGGCTACAGTGTTTGCAACTTTGTATCATTTATTACATAAAGAATGTAAATAAATCCCAAGGAAAGTGCGCACATTCCGTTACAACGATTTACATTGTTGGAGGTTATTGGGTATAAGTTATATTTCAAGCGTTTTATCCAGCACAAATACTTTTTGTCTTTCACTCCAGATTTCTGCATCTTTTGTGTTTTTGCTTCTTTTTTGTGTCCTTTAGATGTGATAGTGGATTTGGGAACGGAAAACAAATCATTACGATAAAATTGTGGATCATATTAAATTCATTGAAAAAACGGGCTTTATTAATACATGTGTACATTAATATATAACATCTAGACATAAAATGCACAGAACTACATTTTGTAGCGAATACAATCGGTAGGGATGTCAGGATTTGTATGTCTAGTATCAACTTGTGGAAATTGTACATGATCTAAGCACACCGCTAACTAAAATGACTGCTCTCTTGTGCTAAAATATCAGTGTGAATTAGTCGAAAGTACAAGTACACTATATTTAGGAGTTATTAAAACAGGGACAATGTATGAATTACCAAATACATCAAATGTAAAAATAAAGGTTCTCGGGTCTTTTTTTAAATTTACCTCTTAAGTCCAGGAAGTGAAAATGACCAAGCGGAGCTAGCAGGTTTTGGAGAGATGCATATCGAAAGTAAGGCCAAGCTGTATACTCTATGATCCATATTACGCCCATCAATCCTGCACCGAAATACAGTAAATTAAAGGTTCTTTGAATACTAAATAAGGATTTAATAGGTCCTTTTTAAAGATCCAGCATATCCAAGGGTATATTTTTTCTGACTATTATAACACTATGCAAAATACAAAGCTGTAGGGCGCCAACTGAATTAATAATTTCTGCATAAACAGGAGGATAATGCCCACTACTTGACACATGTCACAATAAGCATCATCTAAAAGAAACCTTGCTAAACTTAATTTAAAGATACATTCTAGGATATTGTTTTACTAAACTTATAACATAGAATTTGGTACACGTCATAGAGGCTAGGTATTTGTAATGGAGATTTCCAATAACCATAAATCTTACCTTAATATTTAACCGTCTATAACAGAGAACAGTTTATCCATGTATTATTTATTTGCAAAACAAAAGTTATTGGTAAGGTACAATATAAAATTGATTTTGGACAATGTCAAGTAAAAATACAATTAAAACTTACAATCATTGTTTAAAAGGTACCAGTTACAAATTGAATATACATGACACATGTACATAGTGATTGCAATAGGAGCAAATATGGCTAGAAATAAAGTGCAAATATTTTATCCAGATCTGCATTTCACCTAAGATAATAACCCAACTTGTACTGCCTATATATAATTTTTTTAAAAATAAATTTAAACAAACAATGAAAAGTAGTTAACTCTTCCACCCATCGACACACTCAGGAATGGAAAGACAAATGGTACTAAAGATAATATTTGAAGGTATGCTGGAGCTGTTGTGAGGCTCTTTAAGCAAAGCGCCGCGTCGTTCAAAAATGTGTTTACTGTGAGACGAAGTTACAGGAAGTCTGTGGGAAAGGTTTATGGATTCTTTATGCAAACCTTCAATAACAGTGAAAATTCAGGTTGCAAATTATAATTTTAGCTATTGACATCCTCGGAATCAAAAAGAGAAATAAAAACGAACACTTAATGTATAATTAATTTTCTGTTTTTCATTCAAGCTACTCATTTGTATAATATCGAAATCAAGTGAGACTGACGAATATCACGTCACTCTTCGTGACGTAATCTATGATGCAGCGTTTCCAAGAGTGACGTTTCTTACTCTTACGTTGTGCATCAAGCTTGCTAGACGTATTCACATTGACAGAAAGAAATATCTGATTTTTCAAGTCTATTCTTTTCAAATTTGATGAAATGTTGGATTTTCAAGTAATGAGCGATTTCCCGGAGTCATATTCAGCATTAACGTGAGTACTTTATAAATATTAATATATAATTTTGAAAGGAAACGAATGGTTGGATGACTCTCTTCTCCACAAATTCACCCCCCCCTCCACCATTTACACAGTATTCGACCTGACCAAACGCTACTATTTAATGGTTAACCTTTTGTTTATGGTTGGTAGATTGGAAAAGAAAAGTTTCATGTGCACTTCTACTATCATTATTTAAACTGATTAAGAATCGCAAGATCCAATTAAAAATTGTTTCCATTCTACCCATTACAGTCATCAAAATAGAGCTCAGTAAAAGAACGCGTTGGTTTCATTATATTGCACGAATGGTGCTTGATTATTAAAGCATGACCCGACAACCATAGGTAGCTTCAAATAAATAAAAGAAACACTCTAAAAAGGTGCTTTCTTTCTTTTCCTACAGTTGTTGTTGTTGTTGTTGTTGTAGGGTTTAACGCCATTTTTGTTAGCAGTCGATAGGCTATAGATGGCGGCCAGTATTATTGGTTTAAGAAGAACCCGGGAAATCCCACGGAAAGAACCACCGACCCACGATAAGCTACTGACAAGCTTTCTCACATACCCACATTAGCCGAATCTTAGACTCGTTCCCACGCAGACAGTGGTAAGTTGGCAGTGATCCGTAGCGGAGAGCGCTTTAGACCACTCGGCCACTCGCCCGCTCCCCGCCCCCACTCCTTTTTATTTCTTTTTTTCCCTACTGTAGGATCATAATATTGTTCCATTGCTCAAGTTTAAATTTTCAATTTAATTCCTTATTTACCTAAAGCAAAATAAATATATTTAATGACAGATTGATGTGAAAGGTTAGATAATTGAAATGGGCAAACTAAAACTATTAAAATTGCTCGACATCTTTCAATCGGCAGATTACACTATTACACTAAATAATGCAAACTAACCGGAAAATGCAGTCGAACAGTTCTTTTCGTTTTGAAGGCACCACCAGCAAATTAGTAAAAACACCACAGGAAATGTTCCTATAGCTTTCACATGAAGATAATGTAGTTAAGCTGACTTTGCTGTTGATTTAACCTCATCTCACGTAATGAATAATAATTTTAAACCGATTTATTATAGTTATACATAACTCAATATACTTCCTATTTCTGTTTAAGTGATTTTGACTTCTGGGTGGTTGTTCTGAAGGAGAGAGCTCTCAGCCAAGATTGGTGTGAGACTAAGGCTCTAGCCTAGAATAAGAAACTTCAAACACGTCTGACCATGGCCAGAGGTACCCATCTCCCGCGTGTCTCTCTCTCTCTCTCTCTCTCTCTCTCTCTCTCTCTCTCTCTCTCTCTCTCTCTCTCTCTCAATACCCTTGTAACATATTGCATGTAATTTACATATAACTGACATATCTTCTACTGTAACAACGTTTGCGATTGACAGATCAATTGTAAGTATTTACTTTATTATTTTGAATCTTAAAAAGTTAACATTCGCAACGATTGTTTTTCGTTACTTCAGATTATCCTGTCATCTCGAGAGCTTTCTCTTCCTTCTTTAATGATGTTGCTATGCAACATTTGGATGTCGAAAAAGACGTCTTTATATGCCTGGACGCAGCCAGAGTCTTAAGGAAGTTAGTATATGAAGTTATTTTATCTAGTTCACTAACCTGAAATCACTTAATTTTTATTTATTTTTTAAGTCAAGTATTTCGTGTGCCGTTTAATGCACATATTGATCGATGTTCTTGTTTTATTAATGGAAAACTAGTTATTTGATGACTGGTGTTTGTTTGATATGTGACATATTCGTGTGTCCAAATTATGTTAAAGCTCATCTGCTGCTAGGGTAAATTCATTTCCTTTTAAAAGAATTTAAATTCACAACATTACTGTTTGACTTTAAAGATTCAAGATGAGTTTTATATTAATTAGACCTATTGTATAGCACTAAATAGCCTAAACATTCTGGTGGGCCGTTACAAAGCAATCAATCAATCATTATATCAATTAACATTGGAATGTAATTGTTCATAAAAGCGTGGTAATCATAGGTGATTTAGACGAGACCGAAGATTTCATGCTAAGCAAGCAGAACCTAAAATGTCTCCCAAATGTTAGTGACATTTCTAATTTCTTTCTCAGTTTCTTTTCACACATTTTAGAGGTATATTTGTCTAGTGGCTGACAGTTATTTTAAATGTTCATCAAACAACCTTATTTCAGATTCTCTATGTGTTCAGAAGAGAAGATGATCTTGAACATTCTGAGAAAAGCCCTTAAGAAGACCAGAAAAACATATATGCAGGCATACAGACAGACTGAGAACAGGCGGCGGGTAAGAATAGGAGAATATTTTGCACCCATATTCATCTGGATAAAAAGATAGTGCAATTATTTAGACAATTCATAAGATGTCTTTAAATCTTTTGTTTCCTTTTTTATTTCAACACAATCTTTACTGCATAGGAATTTTTCAGGCCGACAAGGAAAAACTGTATAATTTCACTATAATCTAACTATGTACATCTTAGCATACAAATGACTATTTATACTGCAGAAGTATTTTTCATTATATATATTCATTCTTACCTAATTTGAATGATCAGAAATTTTTAAATGATAAACACCATCAATAATGTCGAGAATAATAACAATACAAATAATACTGATGATGACTGAGGCGATTATGATGAGATATAATCTCATTATTCCACAAATCGGCATAAAATGTTTTCTAATATTTGTATTCTATTTGTACACAGCTGCATTAACTCATTAGATTAACTGACATTATGGTGACTCTCATTGCTTTTAAAGCAATTTAATTTATTGATTTGTACAGATGTATAAGGACGTTTTAATCCGTCTAGAGTCCAAAATGAGATTCAAGAAGGTCATTAAACAGGCTCTAAGGGACAAGGCCAAGGAAGCCGCCGACCGCTTTGTGAAAGCCCTAGAATTAGAACAGACGACGAAGGTGAAGATGATCACGGTAATGCTGTTTCTTTTTCATGTTCACTTATTATTACATGCTTTGAACAGTAACTTCAGACAATTCATATGGTATCACGGTACCAATCGTTTTTCCATAGACCTCAATGCTAATGTTTTGTGAAATAAATATACTTTCTATCCTACATCAGCATGCATGTCACACACTGTCATAGAGAACAATGTTAGATTGTCAATTTGACAATGATTGAACCTCCACTGGATTTAAGAGAGATAACTCTGCTGGAACTAGACGGGTATGAGTTATCTAGTCACAACATACCTATTTTCAGTCATGTGTATCACATTTTCAAAAAGTCATAAAAAAATACAAAATATGATCTATATAGGAATTAGCATAAATTCACATGTTGCCAAGAGGCTAAACTTTTTTTTAATCCTAACAAAAAGTACAGCTCTTACATAATCCACCAATCATAGCTTGTGTTGTTGTTTATTTCTGAATGCACTTTAAGCTCCACCCATCTGGACTTGCGCAATAGGTACCGTTATACCATATAACATACTCTCAGTGGCTCCGATTTGGGCATGTAGTTAGGGGAAACTTGAGAAGCCAAGATAAACCGACAGCCTTGGACTGACCATCACTTACATGTAAAAACTGGAGATTTTTCACAAGAGATACAAAGTATCTTCATTATTCGCGATTTAGGTTTACTGTCATGCTATTATTAAATGCATTTTCATTGAACTGACTAGATACTATAGTTTGGAGGCATCATAAGACAGGACTTTACAAAAGATAGTGTGAAAGTTCTCTCCCCTCTCTGTCTGTCTGTCTCTGTCTGTCTGTGTCTGTCTGTATGTCTCTCTCTCTCTCTCATATTAGAGAGAACCATGATTATTTCTGCATTGTTTGACGGATTTTATGCTAAATACAAAAGGATAATCCCTAAAGATTAGTGACGGAGTTTACACATCGGTGTTTGCTGCCTATTTCCTCAGTTAAAATGCATAGAAAATATAGATTGTTCTTCAGGTTCCTTTCATACGTGTTCATTTGTTTCACTGAATCTTGCAAGTTACTCTATTCATTTTTCCCCACTATAATGCATATAATCCTGTTTTCTACATACAACTATTATAAGCTTGTTTCTTCTGTAATTTTTTGTAAACAGTGCACAGTTAAGAACTCGAAGGGACTTCTGATATGTCTTAGTATTGTTTATACTTTCAATAACATTATATTGTAAAGACAGAAGAAAAATCGATCAGTGGGAGGTGGGTGGGTGGATATATTCTCCAATCCCTTATTCTTAATTTATCTACTATCCACCTTTCTGTTAGGTTTTGGAGAAATACGAATATGTGTCCAAGCGAGTAGCTGTAAGAAAAGTACAGTACTTTCTCGACACATGGAAAACAGCGTTTTCTCGTTACATGAAACAAACCTTCACTTCCACCGAGAAATGTGTTGGGTATGAATGCATTCTTTATGCAGTTGCAACAATCTATACTGCTATTAAGATATTTAAGTGGAATCTTTGTATAGTCGTGCTATACTATATAGTTTTCTACATTTTTCGCTTCTAAACTTTGAATGGAGTCAAACAGTTGGAGTCAAACAGTTGTTAAAAAGTTAATAGTTGATTTATTTGCTGAATTTCTTTCTTTTGATATTTCTTTCTAATTTACATGATGCCTAATTGGAGAGTGATGTTAGTCTATATGCAGTTAGCAGAGGAGCTTTATGTTATCTTAAAGGAGATTATATCGCTCATCTTTATCTTCATAAATGTTGAATGTATTTATGTTTGACATATCATCTTTATGAATATATATGCATCCACCTTAACTGTGCGATAAATCATATACTACATCGCTTATTGGCTTGAAACATGCACCTCAATTTTCGTACTTAACTGTGTAATGTGTCTTCGTCTTTATGGTCAGTTTGTGTCCTCTTTAGCACTATCCGCATTGACAGAAGAAGCATAAAATGCATTGTAAGAGTATATATGGATTAAGCTTTATCACACCCATGAAACCTTGGTGACTAATTCAATTTTTACGACCCACTGAAGCGAGAATATTTTCTTAAGCATACTTTTGCTTTCTTTCCTAAAAGGCTCGAAAAGTATAAATTAATGTGAAATAAAGTTATACATTTTGCCATTGTATTTATTATTATTATTATTATTATTATTATTATTATTATTATTATTATTATTATTATTGCAGAAATCCATACTTAGATGCATTTGTGCGAGTCCTTGCGGTTAATGCACATGATGCGGTCGAATCACTATTTGAGCGCAAAAAGCAAATATTCACAACACTAAAAGTAAATGTAAGTAATAAATGACGATAGTTTAACAAAGATGATTCAGTTTAATCTGGATAATGTTTTAGCATACTAGTTTTCATCATTCTTTCAATGAAATTTACATAGTTTAATTTCTTCAAGGTTTTTACAGAATTTGGATAAAGATTCCTTTAAAATCTCGTCTCTTTTATTGAATTTCTAATTATTGACCCTAAAACGAATAAAGTATCACGCAATGTTATTTCTAACTTTTGTGGAATCTTTGCATAACTCCTGATGGGCTATTATAATCTGTCATCTTTCACCAGCTTTTGTTTGCCTCTTTTTCCTAGTTTGCCTTGATATAGGAACACAAGTTTGATATTACAGCATTAGTATCTTTATATTCAATTCCTTTATATGTAAAACCAGTTTCATAACTTGAAGCTAACCTTTTAATTCTAAGAAGTTTAACGAGAACCATTCATTTACTGCGAATACAGTTCCATCGGTTACAAGTTAATTAGGTAACTTGGTGTAAAACGGTTATGAATGTATTTCTTTTTTAAAATAGAGGAACACTGACGTTGGTGTAGATGCGAAACAAGTCCTTGGATTTGAGCCAAAAGTAAAATCCATGGCACAGAAGGTCCATGACAGAGAGTCATATTTGGGTAAGTATATATTTCAGTATGTACACTGTAATATGAAGTCCTAATAATACGCTTATAAAAAGGCAAGAAATGCTTGACAAGAAATCTCCACAACGCAAAAAACGTGAATAATTTTGTTATCTAGTATTAAGAGTGTGCACTTCTACACGAACAGAACTCAACCAATGTCAACGCACAACGTTAAAGGAAACAAACTTACACGCATCAACAGTTAATACATATTGCTTTGTCGTCGCTTTCGTCTATTTTGAAGGACAACATTATTGCTATCAATACTTTTCGTTATCTTGTTCTACAGAGTACTCTGGTCTTGCTGACTCCGTGTTTTTGCCACCTGGCTTTACATGGCAAGAAGTCGACCAAGATACAAGGCAGTCCCAAGTGACATCATCAGGTTAGTTATTAAAATCGATAAATAAATTTAAATAAATAAATACAAAATATGTTTGAAGACATTAATATGAAACATGCACATTGCTCCTATATCATACAGGTTAAAAGTGTAGATATTTGATTGGTATAAACAATGACGTTTAGTACTGAACTTGTTTGTAATTTAAACTTTACTTAGTTTCAATAGATATTTTTGTGTCTTCTATAAAACTCTACTATATCGAAAACGTTGTCATGTATGTTTAAAATGTGATTGAAACAAGAAAATGCAATTGAAACTATCGATTTTAAAAATTATGACGGAGTCGGCATCGAGCCAAGGACAGCAGAGGGACAAAACGAGCATGTCATTGTGTGCTATACCGGTTGTCTGACTCTGCAACATACGGTATTTTTCTAACCTTTCGACCAATTGACAAACGAGTGAAAAATCGCAGTTCATCCGTTTAAGTTATTTTTAATACAGAATAATGTGCACGTCATTAAATCTTTCAGACTTGTCTACACCACTCAGACAACAAAAGACAGTTGTGCATGACTATAAGGCCAGTGGAAAACACGAGCTCACGTGCAAGAAAGGTAAGATGTCATTATATTTTACTTGCAGAGAAGCATATCACATTTTAATACATTCTAAAAACATATTCTTCCAATACGGAAACTCTTGCAATATATTGCCCTTTTTCAGGATGTTATTGTTATTGGTGCTGGTGGTTTATTTCTTTATTTTTCAAAGAGATAACACTATTAGTACAGCCTGAAAAGTAGTAGATTTTCTTTCTGCATCTTCATGAATTTTATCTTCTTTGACCACCGAGATAACATTCTACAAATCTCGACAGATATATGTGACTGAATTGTATCTGTATATTACCCAGCGGGATAAAAGCAGGAAAAAGGAAATGGGGTTATATTTACTTTCAACAAGTACTATTAATACTTTTAATCAATGATTTAAATCCTCCTCATAATACGAAATATACATAAATCTCATTTCCACTTACTGTAGATATAGGAGGAACATTGCAAATAAAAATTCAAGTGAAACCTGTTGCTGCTACATACTTTCAACAATTACTCGCTGACACAGAATGTACTAATGTATCAACATTTTATCCACAGGGATGGTGATCAATCAACTGACGGATGCCAATGAACTTGGACTGGCACTCGGTTTTTATAAGAGAAACTTTCCTTTCAATAAGAAAGAAATCGGGTTTTTCCCTGTAAAGTATGTGAGCAATGAACAACGACTTGTTTTAAAGAAAAGCTGCCGACGCAAATAGCCTAATAAAAATTAAATTGTCGGGTATTTTTCATAACAAAAATGTAAATATTGTATATACATGCAAATTCATAATTTTTTATTCTAGTGAAAGCATTACAAATAATGGTATGATCTCGGGGACTCTTTCATTCTTGTGGCCAGCAATGGGCCTGCCACTGAATATTGATCATGATAATATTATTTGTGCATGACAGAGAGAGAGAGAGAGAGAGAGAGAGAGAGAGAGAGAGAGAGAGAGAGAGAGAGAGTCTGGTTCCCTGCTTAATCAGCTCCATGCGTTGCACTCTGCTATACTAAGTCAGTCGAACACCGATGCCATATTGTCACGTGATCAAAACAAACAAAATGTCATTTTAAGGAGAGATTGAGTTAAACTAAAAGTGGCACATTTATTTCTTCAATAGTCATGTTCTTAATGACACAATATTAACTTTACTAACACTTTTGCTATGAACTATAACAGTTTTTATATTATGTACAGCATTAACCACCAATTCGTCATATAATACTAAGTTTTACAAATATTTTTGCTAGTAGGCGAAGATGAAAGAAAAGGGTACACACAACGGTATTTTTATAATATTGCACATTTTACACAGGTCATCGCAGAGATTCCTTCTCCAATCGATTCCTCGATAAATTTTAATAATATGAGGTGATGAACACTTGATCAAGGAATCAATTACATATTTAACATTCAAATGATGTAATCTACGAAACATTTATTTCACAAAATGTTGTTATCCCACGCCTCTTTTATATATAAGAGATGGTATTTTTGTCTTATATCTTCAGCAAATGAAGGCTATCGTCTACGTAAATTTCGGAAGTTAAATGTACCACGGGATTGATTGCAATTGATATTTGTTAAATGATGCAGTCGGAGTGTTC